>JAQGCB010001303.1:0-15123 GCA_034698835.1 Protaphorura tricampata | reverse complement strand
GGTGGGTTTTCTTGAATTTTAGAATCTGTACGCGTGCGCATGAATGCAAGTAGACAATGAAAAATCGAGTCGCATCTATCAGTTCATTGTAGTAGGAAAGAAAGTGAGAGACTGGCAAAATCTTTGTCGTTTTTTTGAGAATTTTTGTTCTTTTCGTGGATTTTTGAAAAATTATACACATTGATACCTGCGGAGATTATGAAATATTTCGTCCGTACTCGAATGTTCATACGAATTAGATACGCGAATAACGTAATTAAGAATCAGAAAAACTGCAACAAGCGGTTCCTTTAGATTTAGTATATACTCTAAAATAATTATGAGGTTCAGATCTACCGAATATAGAGATTGTAGTAAAGATTACAGTGAAATGTGCTAAATGAGATAATTCAGAATAAAATGGAGTTTGTCATCTCCAATCGAATACCAATTTTGTACTTGAATTCCGAAGTGTTGCTAAGGGATACTCTGACCTCGAAAGGCTCTGAAATTTTCGGCTGATTTGGATTTGTTGACACGCAGTAACCTACCTAATAGAGTTAAGATATCTTGGGTATATGTACCAGGTATTACTTCAGGTGTATCCAAAAAAATTAAAATGGTACACTCATTTCCAATACCGATGAGAGACGGCGAAATCATCAACTTAAAATTTTAATTTAAAGCCGAGACCCAAACTGCATTTGCCTGAGGTTATTTTAATTCCAATATAACATGGACTTCTAAGGTTTAAATAATGGTCTGAACCAATGTGATGCATATGAGCCCTCGAGTCGAATACTAGACCTGAATTTTACCAGAACCACCCGATACTGTTGTGGGCTTGAATTTGAATATACAAGGAAAGCAGTTTAATTAATTGCTTCTACTCTGTTATTTTCTTTGTGCGGGAATTACTTAAATTCTCGTGGTTAATGGATTTGAATTATAACTTTTTATTAGACGAATAATGTCGAATAATAATATTATCCGAGTATATCAGGACAGGTACTAATAACAGATGTCTTCGTTCCTGCATATTTAACTTTCCAACGAATTTTGAATGAGTAATGCAAAAGCATCCAAAGGTCAAGAAGGCATTTTAATCAACACTATTTATCCAAACTAAAATGTAAAAAGTCTAGCTTGAAGGAATCCCAATTAAATGTAGTGGCAGCGAATCATGAGATTTTTATAAATTCTGTTTTAAGCGTGTATTTGATAAATACAGACTTTCTTTTTGTAAACTTTGTCTGGCACACCTAATAACATTGTTATCATTTGATGATTCGCTATTATGGAGTTTGATACCTCAGAGAAACTTGTTCGGTCAGTTCTACGAGTTTCTTCACTCGTAGTTTTCTTCTACTATAATGCGTGCCTTGGTGAAATCAAGAACTACTCTATACAAAATACGCGAGTGTTGGGCAAACTCTGTGGGCTGATGTTAATTAATATCTGTACTAATTGCTGGAATAAAATTAGATACCAAGTAGAAATATATAACAAGGTGATCCATCCACATGGAATGGAATCAATCTCGTATAACTAGTGAATTGGTCATGCGTGCATCTAAATTAAATCCGACCTAATTAAACCACAACTACAACACTGTATAAGTTCAGTGGTTTTGCCAAGCCAATCCATTCGATCTGATCACAAACTTGATCTCTTCTGGGAACGAGGAAGTTGGTAGGAGAATTCCAACCAGCTGAATGAAATGTATTCAAAAACAGTGAGCAAAGTATGTATGAAGTTAGAACAATACCCGATAATTGGTTATCTGATCCTTGTTTTGTTGATCTATTCTGAGCTCGTATACTTATTTCGCAAATTCTCTTCTATGAAATGAATTGAATCAAAGTTTAGTTCTTTCCATATCTAAAAACAAATTCGATTAAAATATTTGTAAAAAAAATTGTTTCTGCTAATCTTCAAAAAAAATTCGCTTGTGTAAAGAGTAAACAGGCAGTACTACCGTACTTGTTTCCGTACATCTAAAAATTTAAGGTTTCTTTAGTTTCTAATTACCGTTCCAGTTCGGTAGTGGATTCACACAGCATCACAGTCACAATCCTGATACGCGTGGTAACATTAACAAAAACAACCTGTGAGTGATAAGGCCGGCTTTTTGCCAGACACATGTTAGGTCGAAGTGATGAAAGACTTTTTAAATGCTATTTACTTTTACTTTCTTGTCTTATTAATTTTCCTTTGAAAGGAAGTTTTTCCGTGAAAATAAGAAGAGATGCTCCGAAGAAAAGTCCATTTTCTCTCCCATCCATCCCGATTTGATAAAAGAATCAACTTCTGTGAGAGCATTAATAATTCAGCCACCAAAAGACAGAGAATGATTCATTGTGATGAATGAGGGAGCTTAAGTGAATACAGACAGAACCCAAAAGACTCAAGACCTTACTTTTTCATCTTTGTTGTCTTTCACGGTCTTTTACTCTCCTTATTACCTTTTACCTCGTCTAGCTAGCTAGCGTCTCAAGGTTCTCTCAGTCATCATCATCATAATATTATAAAAGACTCTTTTCACCCCAAAATTGAAAGTCTGACTCTCTTAAGATGAGAAAGATGAGGTTGAAGGGATAACGAGACTCACGGTTGGTTAAGAAAGATGAGGATCCATAATCTTATTGTGAGCCAAGGCAAAACTACGTACGTACTATTAACAAGGTGCATTTGCCTTTTCAAAAGATATAGAAGTAAAAGCTTGGCTCACTCTTAATATCTATTCTCATTTTCGCAAGGCATGGAATTGGGCAGTCTAAATGGAACCAAGTCAGGGTACGTTGTACGTATGTATGTGTCACGGGGAGCAGCTCAAACAAGGTTAAAGCCAAATATTGTGTGTCAGTTTTTCCATTTTCTTATGCGTACATCGGTTTAGTCAGAATTTCCTAGTTGCTTCCTAGAAAACGGTGAAATTTTTATAAAGAGAAGAGCAAAAACCGACTCACTAAAATATTTTGGAAATTTTGGTAACTTAAAAGAACAACAAAACCATTTGAGTTTGTAAAAATATTCCTGGCCCTGGTTGGCCATTTTTTGATGACTAATTTTTGGTAAAACCGTAAATCGGTTTAACTTTTGTCTGATTTGGTAATGTCCCTGAGACATTATGTATAGAATAGATTAGCAGTAAGTTGTAGTAAATTGTCTCGCAGCTGAATGAGTTCAGATTTTAAATGGAAATTCAAGGAACGAGAAAGACTACTGTACAGACTCGATTCAGAGCCAAAGCCAGACCTTCGACCAAGACTAAATCTAGTCGACTGGTTGATTTGCTCTGACAGTAATACGTAGTGGGACAATTTACGAGGAAATGAAGAAATTGCTCAGAAGAAGATGTTCAGAGTTTGGTCTAATTTTGCTTAATTTAACAATGAAAATTGTATGTATTTACTTTTCGTAAGTGTTTTGAAAAGGATGGTAAGAATTATAAGGATTTTCATTGTTGTTGGTCGAGTTATGGTTAATCGCACTGAATATTTCCGAGAAAGCAGACACACGTAAGCAACCGAGATAGTAGTTACGCTACTTAATCCGAAATATAGAACGCCTTTCCAAATTGACCTGGAATGAGTTGAATTTTGAAATTAAAAGTTGTCCACACTATGAATAGTTTTTGCATTGCGTATACGCCTACTTACTCCGACTACGACACACTCTTGACTAGTTTGTGTTATATTTGAATGGTCCTACAGATTTGGGGAATAAATCTGAGCTCCGAAGTGAATGCCATGCCATACAATGCCAATGTTCTGATTCCGACCTCATTTCCAAAGATTCATTTAATCAAAATCAAAGCAACACTGAAACTCCTCACATACCACAAACCCTGCCAAGCAAATGGTGAAAGTTAATTTATTGGCGTGTGCATTTTCACCCGACCCAACCCGACATTTTGTCACCATCAACATTAATCCCAATGACAAAGACATTTTATCACGTCAGGGCGGTCCCGGGGATCTATAAGGATTGAAGCACATTCTTTAAACAGCTTTTTCGGGGAAAGGAGCACAGCACAAGTAGGAGGAAGTCAGAGCCAGACTCAATGTGTCACTCTGTGTGTGCACTTTGCATTTATTTTAAAAATTCTGCTGAACTCACATAATAGGCCCCAGGCATGCAGCCGTAGCCCCTTGTCATTTTTCACTAGTGAAAGTTGACTTGGTTTCTTAAAGATTGAGTTTTTGACTGAACTGTCGTCACGCCAAGCACATCCCGTGGGTGCCTCTGGTCCTCTTAACCTTTTTGACGGCAGAAGGTTCCCAAAAAAATAAAAAAAAGTGGTAGTGGTTTCCTTAGAAGGTGACCGTGTTACGTTACGTACTGTAAAGTGAAAGTAGTAACGAAGAGAAAGCATTTCCTTTACAAGACAGATTTCAGGAACACAGGGCGAGCATTTCCTGAGTGTTTACGCGTAGTGTACAGAAAAATCAAATGTTTGAACCCGAGAACTTGATGGACATTAAGTGAAATGATTTGATTGGACTCTTAGAGAGCCCTCCAAGTGCAGGGCAGCCGGCTAGTCTAGTCCCAGAACCATCGAACTCCGCGTGAGGTCATTGGTCTTAGTCTTACATGTGTTTGTACAGGGTGGTTCAGACACTTCCTCGTTCTCCTGTCTTGTAGAACAGAACCAAATTCAGAGAAACAGTGATAATTCAAACATAAAAGGATTTAAATTTCTACAATACGTATTAGGCAAAATGAAACCATATTCAAGAACTCAACTTTAAGGGAAAAAACTTATACACCACCCTGTACAAACCCAGTAGGACTTCAATGCGGTTTCTTAGAAAGAGAGAAACTTGAGTAATTCAGTCGAAATGGATGAAGCCGTCGAAATACGAGATGGTCAAAGTGTAGGAGAAGAAATTAAGCCATTAGATGAGAAGGAGTTTATTAAGGAGGAAGTAAGTACGATTACGATTGGATTCCCAAAGTGGAAAAAGAAACTTCGAATCTTACAAAAAAAAATACAAGATTCGGTCTTGTCTGTAGACTCCATGGCACAAATACAGAATTTCATAAAAAAAACGAAGCCCCGAATGCTCGGATTGTATCGTTGATGGTCCGGTATTTGTAGTGTGTAATTATATTTTTTGATTCTTTGCAGAAAAATCAGCGTTTTCAAAATCGTTGAATAAGTTTGTTTTGTTTTGTTCTTGGGGTTATTTTTTTTTTTTTTTTAAATAATCATCATTTATTCACGAAAACTTGGGGTTATTTAGTATAAACTGCTTTGTAGATTTCAGACACCACGAATCCAATCAAAATCCTGATACTGTCAAAATTAAACCAAAATCCAATCGTTGGTTTCCTTCCGCATGCACTCAATAATTTACAAACAGCGTAGAGATGCGTACGGGACTCGGAAAGAAGTACGTATGAATTTTCACCGGTTTGTATACCAGTACGAAAGTCTTAAGCCGGAGCCGGAGTGTTGAGTTTTAGTTTTAGTAGTCCCATTTCAGTAGTGGCCAAGAGGTGGGATCGATACATACTTATCTCAACAACACACATACACACTACACAACTCTTACGCACAACGCACGTCAACTAACATAAAAGGGAGATCTTTGAGGTGAGGTGTGTCCTTTGTTCTGTAGAAGAAAATGATGCCAAATATATGTACAATTCCTCAGCTTTGGTTCATAATTCCTTTTGCAATTTATTGGGGGATCTTTCAGAGCAATCTCTTAATTTTTGTCTGATTAGTCTGTTTAATATTGACAGAGTCAACAACAACACGTCAAGGTCGTCATACCTTGGTATAACATTGCGATGCGCATTAGATGATAAAGAGTTCGAACCTGTAGAATTGGCGATCATACCATGACGCTACAAGTTTACATTACTTTCAGTGTTTATCGTGTGTACATCCACTTCGTATTCCCTCCCCACGAAAATGACTCAACCTCACAGCCCACCTGTAATCAAATCTTGCTATAAATACAATATTATCAAACTTTCCAGTGGTATGTCAATTCATTCTCTAAAATTCATTGTGAAAATCGTATTACTTGAATGGCATTGTTTAGCAAGAGCGTCATAGTGGTAAGCGTCTGCCCGTGCCATTTCGCTGCAGTGGAATTAGATTCCTTCCGGAAGCACGGCGGCTCCGCTCTACGAGACTAATTTTAGGTCAGGGGGTCAACCGGGTGTTGTCTATGTCTATGGCTATGGACTTATTGGCTAGTTGAAAAATCAATCTGAAATCTGAAATGTAAATATATCATGCGGGAGAAATGATATTTGATTCGACTCATCTCTGACATCCAATGATGAGGCATATTTTTTAAAATGGCATTACATGGCCAGAAACAAAATGAAATGCTAGCAAATTTTGTACAAAAAACGCTGAATATACCAATTACTGTGATTATACTCATTTGTATTCATCTGAATATAAATGTGCATTGTTTTTTACTAGTCCAAGGCGTAGCGTACTATTCCATCACCCCATAGTGCTCCCTTCGACTTACGCACGGTAAGTTTGTATACTATTGTGTCTGTAGTATTTGTGTGTGTGTAGAGACGGACACATATACACCGAATTGTCTGATGACATCCTTTCTCTAGTTACTGCTTTCACTAGGTCTTTGCCTTTTCTGCCTCCTGAAACAGAACTAAGGAACAACATCCTTTTCCTTGTCTCTCTTCTGGGACAACATTCAATTCACACAACTATTTTTATGACAAACTAAACAAGACTCTTGTCTTCCTCGTCCCCCTCTCGTCATCCTCATCGCCTTGTAATTGTTTGCAGAGTGATTGCTTCCTCAGAATTGGATTGTTTCCGCTCCGACTACACTACAATCCACACTTCTATACAGATCACAAGTACACACTCACAAGGAAACCCTTTAATGTGTAAAGGGCATATCCGACTAAACCGCTCAGGATTTTAGTAATTTTTCCGACCTCCGATTCCGAACATTCTTCCGTTCCGACTTTTCGGCTCAGAGTTTGTTACGCGAAAAATAGTTTCCGCGTTAGATTCCGCATCGCATACGCTTTCTTTCACATTTCTGCGTAGTCAACTTTGTATCATTGTGTAGTTGGTTTAATTTTACAGTTCGGTTTTTAAGATTTCTCGGTAATCTTTTATACCTTTCAATATGGACCACGAAGCAATTATTTTAGACTAATGAGCTTGTCGGAGGTAAATACAAGCCACAAATATAAAATAATATTTCAAAATGAGATATTTAACTCCCCACTCAACTTGCCTGTTGCCGTGTAGTCAGTAAGTACACGATTTACATCCTTAAAAATATGTATAAGAACAAGATTAAATACAATTCAAAAAATCCCAAGTGTTTAAAAAAGTTTAGATCTTTTTAACAATACTTTCTGTGAAAAACCAGTTTAAATGTGTCAATATTTTTGATCTCAGATTTTAATTTGTTTTCACGATTCCTTTGGTTAAGGCAGTGAGTACCGCATGACCGACCAATTAAAAACACTATACTACAGTACTGCATCTACATTTTCTGTAATTTGACCAGATTTCTGCGCTAATGTGAAGCGAAACTGGACCGTTAGATGATAAAGGGTGATAATGATTAATGATGTAGACGAGTCTATCTATGGATCCTCTCAGCACATTTGAAAACCCACAAAAATATAATGACCTCGTAATTGCGATTGTTAGGCTTCTGGTATTCTCTTCCGAGTTCCAACGAAATTGACAACAAATGAGGGAAATTCCCCAAGACTCTTTACGCAGTTCAACTCTGCATACAAGTGTGCATAAGTGTGCATACTTAATGTTGCAGGCAGCATGTCAAAACCGCTCATTCTCTTTGTAACAGGATAATAAAGAAAAGCACGAGCCCAAATATTTCTTCAGATAAAATATGAGAGTTTTGGCTTTGGCTAACCAAAGTTGATACATTTTATTGGATGCTATTTCAAGAGTGTCACAAAATAACCTACATATATGTCGATCTCAAGAATTTTAGCTTTGAAATAATTTGCACTTGATTCCTATAAGATTGAATTCTGTTCCTTCACACCCAAAGAGTTTGTACCGTCACTTTTATGCAATATTGATTGGTTACCTGCGACACATGGAGTGAAAACCAAAGGAAAGTGTAGAAGTGAAAGCTCATTAAATTCAATTCGATTCAACGAATTCTCGAATTGGTTCCTTCCCTAGGATTTTGAGGAATTGAATGTTAATGTTCTGGAGGGTTGGGAGTGTGAGTGCGAGATGGGTAGAAATATCTGTCTCTAACATTGCACTGCTGCTGCTGCTGCTCGGGACGAATGTGAAGAAAACCCATAAACCTACTACTAGAAACTTTTATTAGCCAAGACATCTTCTCCAGCCGCCACTAATTGACTCTACCAAAAGGGTTCTGAGGAAATAATATTTGATTAGAGATGTAAATTACGTTTTGTGTCTTATGTTGTTTTGTTTTTGGAGTGCAGCTGATGAGTTGGAGATGCATTGTTTTTCCATTGATTACTTTGCTAAGGATCGATACACTCCGGAGATCTCCGACAGCACAATGGCAATACCATGTAAGTCTCTTAATGAGGTTACCATCATTTCGTCTAGAATGAATTGGACCCCACTCAGGGGTATACGATGCGACGAAAGTCTAGGATTTTCTAACAAGGGAATCACTTCACATGTAAAAATTCATGGTCTGTTTGTTGGACAGATAAAATTACAACCGTAACAGGGTCTTTTGAAACCTGTCAAGGATTCCTTGGTGGATATATTTAACTTCCAAAATATTAAGAAGGCGTAGGAAGTTATAAAGGGCCAAAAATATTTTTATTTGGCAAAAGTTTCGAATTTGGGATCACGATATTTGAACAGACCAATTCTGAACACTTTATACTACAATTTTACATGTAAAGTGATTTCCTTGTAAGCTCTTCCATGCTTTTAGTGTGGTCCAGTCCTAGTAGTACACTTGCACTGTACACTACCAAATTCTGCCATGGTCATACATTCAACCCCCTTCCATAAACCGAAAAGTACATACGTTCTCTACTTGGTCGTAGTATTTTAGAAGAGCTGACATTTTAGTCATACGGACAGTAATCTGCATAAATTGTGCGTTGGAGAAATCAGTGTGTAAGAGTGAGTTATTTTAACATTTTCAAAGATGACTTTTCGGACATCGCGTAGAGTTTTCCTTACGATTGAAGTGACTTCGTATAATTTAAGTCGGATTCATTTTTAATTACAATGCCGAAAAAAACATAATCGCAAAAGGCCGTTCATAATTTCACGGTCTGCTTTGATCATACTAATTTACAATTTAGGTCAAAGCAGTTGATTTCGTGTAACCTGAACATTTAGTGGAGCAGAAATTTTGATCTTGAATTTTTTTTGAAAATGTCATAAATAAATTCGCATTACCGTAATTTTTGAAGAACCTCCCCCCTCCAAAGTTAAAACTGGTCACCCCACCAACACGACTGCCCAAATCCATTCACCCAATCCTTTTCCTCGTCCAAATTCTCAATCTCTGTATCCACACGTGCTTTCACCACCGTACACTACTGATATGCACTTAAGCATTCATCTAATCCTACATTGCAGTTGAGTAACTCATTTATTTTATTCCCTTTTTGGGGCTCTGTCTACACCCCATTCACAGATGCTGTCACAAGGGCAGGACCACTTTTCATTGTTGCGTCCATTCTCCTCTTTATTGGGATTCTGTCCGCGGCTCTTGGACACATTCGTCGGAGTCGACGAATTGCTACGTTCGTGGCTGGGATCATTTTCATCATTGCAGGTAAGACAAAGCAGCAAGAAATAAGACACATGTAATGTACGTACATACGTATACATACACATTGTAAGGATATGAAGAAGAAAAATGGTAAGGAGAAAGGAAACAAGAAGAAATATTGTTGAGCCCAACTTTCACTTGGGGCCCATAAATAAGTAAGGTGAAGGTGCCAAGTTTATGTAGGGAGTGAGTTTATGTAGACTAGACTAGACCGTCCGTGAAAAGTATCCATGCATTACGCATACAAGGTGAGGTTTGAGAATTGCCAGCCATTCACCCTAGAGCAAAATCAGGAGAGAAAGTGCAGGGTATGCATAAAATGTTCACAATCACAAGGAAAACACGTTCACTGTAAAAACTATTGTATTTTTACCGGCAAAAATCAGACTTTTCTAAAAGTACAAGTATATAATGCAATTGTTTTTATATTTTCAACTAACCCCCAGTTTGCTTATAAAAAACCATACGTATTCCAAGGTCCAAAGTTGAATTCCTTGTAACTTTTGATTACAAACACGTGGCATGAGTATAAGAGAGTAAAAGGTAATGAAATTTTCTTCAACAGTTTGTGTCAGTCTGGGTGAATCTCAATTATGACGACACAACTTGAGATCTGAAGTTAGTTAGCGGTCGAGAAATGCAGCTATCACAATGTATTCTACATTAGAGAATAAATATTTTAGTTACAATCAAGAAGCTACAGTAGTAGTTTTCATACTGCGTGCGTCTCAACAAAAACTGACTTCTTTCATTTAATAGTAAAACACCTGTCGGGGTTTCTTCATCTACGATTGAAATACTTTTGTCAGTTCAGTTCGCCTGACCAGTCTCGCTAATTTACTCTTACAATTAGATTGTAATTTTAATTATTAAATCAGGACTAATATGTGTGGACTCAAACGGCATTGTATTCATTGGCTTCGTGGTGGATTTTTTGAGCGCGAGATTTGGCATTAACTCAATATTTGCAATGCAATAAAGATTTTAAGCCAATTTGAATTTTAAGTCAGAAAAAATGCCCTTTGGTAGATGTATTTCATTGGATTTCAATGGGTTTCGAAAAGAACTGGGAGTGGCAATATTGTATGTACCACCTTACAACCCTGTAGAAAGTACAACAGAAGCATTTGAGACAGTGTTGGTCCCGGCCACTACGAAAGCATTCATGACATGAATACCGGGGGACTAAAGATTGAAATTTTCGATATTGCACAGCACAGCACTGCACTAGCATGCCAAATATTTGATCTGAAAAGAAGAAAGACCATGCAGGGAAGCGAGCCATTGCATTGTACAGAATGCATCAAATGGAAAATGTTCTCTTCACCATCCAAAGAGTAATGTTCTCACTACTTTTGTGAACTTGATAGCATGAAAAATGAGGCTCCCGGAGGAAAGTCCGGAAATTGGAGTTGTACTACGGGATAACAATTGTTAACAAAAGTAGAAAGGCAGGTCAGGTCACACTTCTAGAGGACGTGGTTGTGAACACTTGATTCTGTTCCAGGAAATGTTCTAGTCAAGACGCATTTAGCATTTGGACTAAAATTAATTTCTTCTGGCCCTTATTCGGGAACATACGTGCACTAATCCAAAATAAGGCGGTGAAGTTAATGCCCTGGCGGTGAAGCTTATTATGTGTCAAAATTACAATAGGCACTATGGTGAAAGCTGTCCCTGATAGCCAAGACGAATTTGGTCGTAATGTACGCGTACGGGCTGCTTAAAAAGAATATGAGCGTTAAAAAATTCGGCAAGAAAACCCCGAAAGTAGGCTTCACAGTAAAATACTACCAGAAACCAAAGTACTCTTGACAAAACTTTTAATTTTCATAGGTAGACAAAATTGACAAGTTACCTAATCATATTTTTGAAGAAACACGCCGTTAAAAGTCTAAATTGTTCTGAATAACCTGTTAAATTAACCTCAGGTGTTGTTAAGGTTGTTGAAAGTAGTAATTAGCAGTAATTGTAGTGGCCGTTATCGCTTCCCTATAATGATGACCTCATGGTGTCGATTCATAAATTTTGGGGTTAGCCTGCCTTTAAACAAGTTTTAGTTAGAAGGTAAATAGTTGAAAATATAAGATTTAATCCGAGCACATTCAGATCAATTGCGTAAACCTAATACATTTTCCCTTGAATATTTTCTAGGGTTGATCATGTTGATCGGACTCGTGGTGTACCTGTCCGTTCTCCAGGTAAGGAAACAATTAATATTTTATTATATATTATTATTATTGGTTTATTTTTCCGCTT
The DNA here is from genome assembly GCA_034698835.1 of Protaphorura tricampata. Lineage (NCBI taxonomy): Eukaryota > Metazoa > Arthropoda > Collembola > Poduromorpha > Onychiuridae > Protaphorura > Protaphorura tricampata. The sequence goes on along the minus strand of JAQGCB010001303.1, from coordinate 3,103 downwards.
ATTATTTACAGACATGATGGGACATTCCCCAATTGTCAAACATTCTTTAGATTTTTAAGCATACTTAAACACATTTCATCCTTTTTTCAGTCTGAGATCGGACCAAAACTTCGACCAAGGAATTCATTGGAACTTCCATTGTTCAAGTACTCCTATGGATTTGGTTTCATTCTAATCGTGATTGGATTCATGTCGACTGAGTTGACAGGAGTCTGTGCTATATTTTGGTACATTTATTGGCATCAGGTAAGGAAAATGATAACGTCTCAAATTATATTGAGAGAGAATTTTGAGCTCAAATATCACACGAAAACATACCGTGAAAGAAGTTATACGTTAGAAATTGAAATGGAAACCTAAAAGTATATATCCATTATTTTTTCAATGAATTTTCTTAGCTGGACTGGGCACAAAAGGCTGGGGGAGGAACAACTCACGGGAGTACTAATAATTTAAATCGTGGTGAATCAGGGTCATACACAAATTACTCTCATCACCGTCCAACCAACTATGGTCCACACCCTTATCCAAATCATTCATCAAGGCAACAGTCAGGTCGTCAAAGACGATTTGAACATGGAGATCATGGAGACCCTCGTCATTTCGGTGACAACATTAATTCATCATCGTCCTACTATTCATATGCTAAAATAAATCCAGACCCTCAACAATTACAACAGTGTAAACGTCATGGGTCACATCGGTGTAATGTTCATCCAGACAATTACGGTGGTGGGGGAGGGGGCGGGTATCGGGTGGTCCAACCATCCTCCAAATATCCAGGGAGTGCCGTTAGACATCCAAATCATGTTTTTTATGATGATGACTATGACATGGATGTCCCACTTCCACCACCACCACCATTTCCAAGAGACATCACCTGTACGACCACAGTGTCCGCGGATGAGTTTTTTGGTGATCATTCTACGGGTGGTGGGAGTCTGAGTCGGGCAAGGGAAAGGGAACGTGAAAGAGAGCTCAGGAAAACGACTCCCGTTTAAATTAGAAAATAAAAATGAAGAAGACTGGGACTTTTTTAAAAAATGTTGGAACCTGAAAAAAAATGCCACACCTCAGCTGCAATGTGAATAGAAGTTTAAAAAAAAAATCCACAAGGTAGACATTTGAAGCACATTTTGTACTAAATACTACATTACATTTACATTACACACTAGTCACAATCACATTTTGGCTCAAGGTACCCCGACTACATTATAACATGAGTTAACCAGACTTGAAAGTACGAAATTCTAAAAAAATGCCTCTACAGTATTCTGTTGAAAGTGAAAATGCCTGCCTGGGCTACAATGTCACTCCCATGAAACTACCTTGTAAAAAGGGAAAGCGTTGTCGTCAGGTTATCTTGGTCACACTTTCTCCGTTACCATTCAACACCACGTTAACCCTACCTTCTGGTAGTAACGTAACATTGCCCATGCAGTAGTAACAAACAGTTAAGGCTTTGGAAGCAATTTTTTACGAGAATTTTTTCCAAGTTAAGTACTTAACACGCTTCATTGCCTGCCAAAGCCAGCCAGGAAAGGACTGCGGACGACTGAATGGGTGTAAGTAAGGAAACACATGCAGTCGCAGTGGATGTGGATGTGGAATGGTGTCTTCATCACTAATGTTCCTTCGTTCTCAACTCGGCATTTGGCTAATGTCTCTATTTGTCTCAGCCCCCGCTGTTTTTCTCTTAAGAAATGAAAATGAAAAACTGGGATGACTACATTAGTGTTTTCTGGTGACTCACATAATTTTTTTACAACTGGTTACATATAACTAAACCATGAAATAAAATAATTTCTACTACTACATTTTAAAATGCATGGAGTAAAATAATGAAGGAATGCTTTCACACGCATATCGCCACACACACGCGGACACACAACACACATCACGTTTTATGTTGATGGACAAATAAATGAATTGAAATAAAGGAAAGTATTACATGCAAAACAAGTAAAACAAAATCAAATCTAATTATTTGTCCCGGTTACTCATTAAGTAAATTTTTTTGCAAGCCTGCTTTCTCCCTGAAATGCTATGCTGTGAGAAATTGTGCAATATTTCGCTAGATCTGTTTCTTATTTACTTTATTTGTTGTGGGGTTTAAGTCAGGACACGAGAAGACATATTAGAGTCACTTCCATCAAAGTCATGGTTGGTGTGGCTCGGAGAAAGTAGAAAGATGCGTCAAGTAATGCTCTCGTAATTCTACATTTGTATGCATAGCACGGAACAGATGGGTCCAGACAAGGAACGACCCAAAAACCGAAGAACCCAACTTTCTGATGGAAAATAAACATACTGTTAACAAACACAAAAGACAGTTTCCCCTGTCACATCACTCCGTTCCGTTCCTTCCAAAATTTAAGCCTTACTAGTGACAAAAAAAAAGATATTATAGAGTTCATGGCTTGAATTGTGGACTCTTGACGACAAAAGGAACGACATTTGCCTCGACAGTCACTCACTATGTTCAAATCGAAACCAATTGAATTGAATTTCTTGTAAGAAAGAATGAATTGGAGTAGAATATTTGTCATTGTGTTTCAGTTTACAATTTACACACAACCATGAGGTAGGTGTATCCTATAAATAGAAAAACAAGCCGTACTAATATTAGGCTCCTCGCGGAACGAATCTTGAAGGAATATTCATTACCCCAAATAAATAGAACAACATAATTTTTCTGGATGTTTGAGAGGAGCACACTACCCCTAATATGCGCCCTACGGAAAGTAAAAATTACCAACCTATCTGGTAGTTCAACGTCATAAATAATACGACAAAAGTCAGGACATTCTGTAGAATCACAAAATTTGCATATCAGTTTGAAACCGTTTCATGAGTTGCAGGCATGAGAAATACCTCAGGTTGGGAATCTCAGTTGTATTTGATGTGATTTAGTCTAATTCTACACTATGGGACAAAAGTTTCTGACCCTATGGCAGTTTTTCCGCGCATAAAGTTTACACTCAAGATTTTATAAGTTCCACTGAACCGATTTTCATAAATTTTTTTTTAAAATGAAGCCAGTGAAATTGTCTTCAAGAGTCACTCAAAGAGTTAAAATCCAGACACTGTTTTCGGAAGGTTA
>JAQGCB010001302.1:0-15129 GCA_034698835.1 Protaphorura tricampata | reverse complement strand
TTAAATAATGGTACTCGATTACTCCATCGAAAATTCTTACAGAGTTGACCCTCTTCAATGTAATGTTAGTTTGAAATTCTCTGATATTGTCCATTTAGGCTTAGAGTAATTATGGAAACTCATTTTTTTTGTAGAATTAAGCCCTGGATTGACTGCTAGCAGGATTGCTGTTAACAATGCTTAACATTGTGTAGAATTTAAGCAATTCTCTTCGTGATTCCTTGACTAATTTGCATATAGTAGTGTGAATAATAATGAGAATATTGTAATCTAAACTTGTAGTATAATTATATCAGTACCGTAGGAATTTCTTTCGATCTGATCTTAACATCCATACATTTACTGAAAACCTAGAAATGGACAGGCCAACTTTTGTAGAATTTACGGTATGAGTTCTATTCTAACATTATTCCAACGGAAGAGAGACTGACAGAAAATTATCAAAGCAAATCGAAGAACTGAACTCCTTCAGACGGAAAACTTCTGTGTGAATTCCATTAGCCCTCATGTCAAACAACTCTCCTCATGATTAAGATCGATCAGCGAATCCACAATTTTACCCCTCACATTCACATGTAGTTTTTCAAACTTGACAGATCAACCCAAAATCCAAAAACTTTCTTTACCAAGATTCCTACCCACTTGCATTCTCATCTCACAAGGCCAATGCTTTATCCAATAGACTCAATCTTTCATTTCTTTTTCGACGACTACTTTTGAAGATAAATGAATACTTTTGTACGTATATACGTACTACGACTAAGAACACCTAAGAGTAAAAAAAAGGAAAATACCTTGTCCAATTTTGACAAATATTTTTTAGTGAATTGATTGATTGCTCAAGACTGTCAAGGCGTGGTTGAGTGAACTCTTTTCACCCGCATGAGTGATGTAGAAGGAAACAGAATATTTACAGAGCCTGCAGTAATGTAAAGTCAGAAATGATTTATTTGATTGAGAGAAAGTACGTATAATTTAAAAGGGAGAAAGTTGTGTGGTCTGATTTTTACGGTGGGTGACTCCTTTTAATTTTTTAGGCTGATGATTTTTTGTAGTACAAAGTTGAAAATTTCTATTCTACTTCGTTACTTTTTATTGAATGATTATTAGACTTTTTATTGTGTGTTTTTTCAAATGCTCACAAACAAGTATGGTCGTTGATGATCAATCATTGACGTCAACGTGAGAAATGTGAAAATTATTGGCCTTTTAACTGAAATTGACTTTCACTGTATGAGGAAAATTAGCTTTTCATATTGCATTGGAATTTCTTTTTATATTTAAAATCATAAGTCACTTTCGAAATCTCGTCCGCACGTTATGCCTTATGTTCTGAATACTAATTTTGTCCTCGAATTTCGACACACAGTGGGTTATCCTTAAAATAAATAGGGGTTTTGGCCATAAACTTGAAAATACCGTCTGGGGGTCTGGGGATGCGATTTTCTTGAGTTCCAACGTTAGATTGTTTCGGACGGATTGAGTGAGATAGTACATTTGGGTGATAAAGTGAATTCTGCACTGTAATAAAGACGAGGTTTGAAATATTTGTAGGCTAGACAGTGCAGTTGCAGTACATAGTGGAAGAACCATGTCCCGCCTCGTATTTTATGAGTGTTCCTCATCCTCCACCTTGAAATTCCTTGATCATCACCGACCCAACCACAGCCACAGCCACAGTCTCGTACATAAAGTGCGTGTCACTCTAAGATCTCCCTAACACTCTATTCATCTTAATGAAAGAGCCAAAGACGGGTGTGTCATAAATTTAAGAAATACGACAGTCAAAAATTTACAATGCTTTCTCCCATCCCTTTGATGTTCAGAATTCAGGGAAGCAGGAGTGTGAGAGTGAAGGCAGCATTTCATATGAATGAATGAATCAAGAGAGAGAAAGATGACAAGCCAACGACCACTGACTCAACTTAGAACTTCACTTCTTACTTTAATATAATGTCTTTTACTTTCTCATCCCATCCAAATATGTCATTCCATTATGGCACCATGACATGGCGGCACACACACAATTCCTTCACTTTCTTCACACTTTCATGTACGTACGTACGTATTGTATTGTATTGTATCACGTGCGTGGGTTCGACTGTTTCTTATCATATCATTCGATTCACTAGTCACACCAAACTTACTGTACTTCAAGGACAATTTTTTCTACACAAGGAAAAAGTGAGGAAAAACACTTATTGAGTAAAAACGAAATTCATGTCAATTTAAAATCGTTCATCGTTCTTGTTCCAGAATCTGGAGATTTTGAAAATATTATTTCCTGAATTCTCATACCTGCTTATTGTAAATTGTAACTTTCGACGAGATTTTAGAGAATACAGTTTATCTTTGGACACATCATAAAATTTTCAAAAACGTCTAGCATTGGACCAGACCTTTTATTTGCTCTCTAAGTTGACACACTCAAATGCAGACACAACGAACGTTTCGCGTTGTTTTGAAAAATGAATTGCGTCTTTTGGGTCATGAATTGTGTAACGTACAGAAAATATCGTTTAAAAAATATAAGTAAAATTAAGAAGTAGTATTTTGGCAATCATATTATAAAATATTAGGGCTTCATCCGAAGAAACTACTTTGAATTCATTGTAATCACAGAATAAGCATACCAATTATGTTTTCTGATACGTACTTTAAAATGTTCAAGAAAAATTACATCAATTCCTTCTTTCCCATATTTCTTGTACAATTAACACGGAATATGCAACTGTATACAAATATTCAATTTGAGTTTGAAATTTTAAACTTTGAATAGTCGGGTAACCGTGCCAGCACAGCACAATCCTCACTAATTTAATTTTTGGTATAAAATATTGTGTAATAATTCCATTTTAGTATAACTTGAGTTTAATTTTACTTTTCTAAAATATTTTTCTGCCTTGTTCGTCTTGAGTTTGATACTCACATGCTTTGTTATTAATTTAACTTAGTTTGTGCGTTGGGAATAGAATTTTCCGAGTGAGACGTCACCAACCGTACGCGTACGCGTTGTTCCATTTTCCATTTTCTCCCCAGACAATAAAGTTTTTCTCATCGTAATAAAATCAAATGGATTTTTTTTCTGTTTATAACACTGGCTGTTTGTCATTTTTCTTTTTCGTTTTTTTTGTGATTCAATTCATGTTCAGCGTCCACAGAGACCATTCCATTGGATTGTATTCTATTGAGTATAACTCAATAAATGTCCACTCGTGGAGGAAAAAGATTCCTAATTGACGAGGGTCGGTCGGTCGGTCTAGATGTTCAGTGGCCTGGCCATATCAGACATATATCTTTGAATAGGACAAGACAGGACAGCACAGCACAATAGGAATCCGAATGGGAATGGGAGTTTGGAAAAGGAAGTGAAAATCAAGTACCAATGTCCCTGGTCAAATTCCCTGGGGTGAAATTAAATTCAAAAGAAAAGCAAGAGAGAGAAAGTCCGCCCCAAAAGTCCATAACCGAAAAAGAACAGAGGCCAAAAAACCGATACTTTATGGGACAGTCTCAATGTGTGTGCAATGTCGATACGGCCGGGCCTGGCCTGGTCTGACCTTGTTCAAGGAATGTCCGGGCATTTGGACACGGTTTCTTGACTGCTCTTGAGACGGAAGACGTGCGACTCATTTCAATTCTAACAAAATTTATTTGTCACTGACGCAAGTAGATACCTAGCAGACAGAAATGTGATCAGGAATTGAGTGTCGGACGGGTGCGCCGGAAAGAGTGTCAAAATCTAGATAAAAAATGTTGTTGTAGAAAAATCGATAAGAATGTCGGTTCCATTCAATACGTGCCGTGCCCACTTTTTAAAGTTTCCATTGTGTGCATTTACAAAATGTTGACGTTAACATCACATTTGGTTCCGGAAGAAAATTTATAAAATAGAAAGACTGATTTTCTTTAAAAAAATTGAGAATTCGAGTCGCTGTGTTTCTATTGTGGAGTCTACCTTGCTGTTTATTGTTCAAATACCAAAAGAGAACTTGCTTGAAGAATTCCAAAGTCTAAAGAATGAACCGTGAAATCTGCGATGAGACTGGGTCGCACAAAAACCTGGGATTTTTTGCATCGTGTGCTTTTGGACATTTGGACTTAATTTTCAGATTCAAAATGTTTGCAATTTTTTATACAACGTAGAATTATTAAGTTTGGTTCGAGAGAGTTACAACGTTTTGACACAAGATTTGATTGGTGAGAGGAGAGAAAGGAAACATGAATGAAGAAATTTATCTCATGATTTCTTTTCGTTCTTGTATGATGTGACGGCGTGTCACATATAACATTTGAAGTGAATTGAACCAACCAATCTACAGGTTGCGAATCGAAAATATTTGTTCTTCGGTAAAACTTCGATAAATTGTAGAAAACATTTACGGGTCTATCATATGGCGTAGTGGTACAGGTGTACAGATCGCTCTCGTTGTGTTGGTTTTCAATTCCTCGGACCTGCTCTCCCCGGGTTGCTTTAAAGATATTTTTCTCCACTAGTCTTTCCTACTACTAGGGTAACTACATAATTAATATGTAAATCCTTAGGCCAAATGGGAAGCAACTCGCAAAAAGACACACGAAATGCACAAGATGTTTCATTCAGCCTCGGCTATGTCAATTAATTTGTGTATTTTGTTTATAAAGGTAACCTTTAATTAGTAATACGAAACGTGGGTGTCACGATTACTCGAACTGTCGCGTTGTCACTTCATACTAGTATCCACTCTACTTTGAATTCTCTCTCAACTTTAGTCAAGATGAAAGAAACACAATCTCTAACATGAAATACGCGTCGATCGTATCTTTCACATCCCTTTGCACTTGGCGGTGTACACATTTTTTAATTAATATTTCTCAAGAACTTTGACACATTGTTAGAAATACCTCAATTTAATTATAACAAATTGACAGAAAGCCATTAAAGTTTCTAAAACTAAACTACGATAGAAAAAGTAAGAACTTCACATGTGTAATGTCAGAATTCAATTCTCTGTCAGATAAAAGGTTTCTTCATAATAAAATTAACCACAAACTTTTCATCAAAACTAAACTTGAACATTTCTTAATTATTTTTGAGATGAAGGCGAAGGTAAGGGCAGGGAGTAATAATTACTTAGCTTAAGAGCCAAAACTTTCTCCTGTCACTTTCTTCAGTCCGGTACCTACGGTTTGCGTGGGAATCATGGCAAGACCAAAGGCAATACACATGAGCCAGTTGGCTGCGGCTCTTGTTCTTAATTGAAACTTTTGTCTCGAACATGCATGCCAGAAGCCAGACCGTCAACTTTCATTAATACACGAAGAAATATGGCGCTGCTGAAAATTAATTACAATTAAAATCGAAACACCTTGATGTACAAAATATTTTTGGAAAATTATTGCAAAAAACTTTCAAAAATCTTCGAAATTTTTTTTGGAGGAATTAGGGTTACATTCGTAAGATTTTTATCATTTCCGACTGTGTCAGTCGTTGAAGCAGTTGGTAATTCCTGGAATCTCTTTTGAACCCATAATCTTTTGTATCACTTTTCCACCGCACTTGGAAATGTGAAAGTTGGGCAGGCAGTTTGGGGTGAGAAAGTTAGGTTTTTCGTGGTGTTTGGAAAGCTCTTTGGATTTGTCTCAAGGGACTCTATTTGGATGTTCAGTCCATCAAAGACTAGAACTACTGTATGTGGTCACTCGCTTCAGCTTCACCATACGTCCGTCCAAATAGGTGTACTAAATTTCTAACTCACAACAACATTTCGGGGTCGTTGTCAAAATCAAAGCCAACAGGCAGTACTATGCTCTGCACTGCGGAATTCAGATCACAGGGTCCTGCAAAATTTCCTTCTTTGGATTTTTTTTTCAAGTAAATCCAGACGAAATCCGTTTTAGCCCTATTTATTGTTGACCTGGATTTAGTATAGACAAAATACATTTGGAACACCCAGTAGTGTAGCATTGAGATACTTACTTACTCTTTTGATGTTCAATTCGGCCAAAAGTGTAGAGTTTCCATTAGTGTTGTCACTTTTTTTTCTCAAGTTTTTCCCAACTTTGTTATAAAAGCCAACTTTGTTGTCAAACAACAATTTTTTTCATGTATTCAAAATAAATGGAGTTTGTTTGAAAATGAAACTAATTCAAAATGTATGAAATGTCAAAAGAGTTCAAAGTAGGAAACACAGTAAGTAGGAACAAAACCGGAACACCCAAGTCCATCACAAAAATTGTCTACGCGTAGTACGTACGTACGTACGTACGTGGGCGTGTGAGAGTGAAGATAACGACCATTGGGTGTTCAATGTCCATTATTTCCGTGATTTAGCTTAAAGAAAATCCATGAACAATAAATAAACTGCAATCTACTACCAAATAATTTGTCACCATGAAATTATGTAAAATTGCTTGGAAAATTTGTAAATATTTCAAAATTATTCGGAATAATGTGCATTCGTGTAGTACATTCTGGAGCAAATTGTATTTTTAGGTTAGGGTTCTACATTTTTGAGTCTGACCATGACCACGAATACAAAAGAAGTATTTTTTTTTGAAAATCTTCTTAAGCAAAACATTATGTAGAATTCCTGTTAGTCTCACACAACCGCTTGAGTATTTTTTGAAGTGTACAATTATGCGTACAGAAATTGCAGGTTAAGGCTCCATGACTATCACGACACGTTGGTGTTTCTGTTCTTGGCAGGGTAATAACAGTTTTTCGTTCAAAATACCACATAAATCTAATATCGAATCAAAATCGAATTAAATTAATCTAAATCTGTGTGATCTTTCAATTTAACGTTATGTTTTCTAATAAAGTTTGAACAGCAGCAGCAGCAGCAGCAGCTTGCAGCTAGCAATAGCAATAATATTTTACTGTGTGTTTTCAATATCTCTGACGATCCGGGTAGCCCATGAAAATGTTGCAGAACCGATAATGGTGACAATTAGTATAACCAATTAATTGGATTTAAATTTTTTAAACATAAGCAGCTGTAATGGTTAGAAATACATTGATTGTAATGTACGATCTTTTCTAACTTCCGAGATTGTGTGACCATATTTGCATTTTACTTAATTAATGAAACACAAGGATGAATTTAAAACCAATTAAAATCTTACCAGAGTTTTATTCATTTGTATTTTGAAGAAATAAATAGTTTACGAGAATGATCTACAATGTGAAGTGAAGTATGTGTCTGAAGTGAAGTTCCGATAAATGACCCTATAACTAGTAATTTAAATAGTTTGATGAATACACAAATCTACACCACTAAACCAATTCAAGTTTATTCAAGCACATCAAATAATTTCTTGTGGACTCATGAAATTAATGGCTTAAGTTTATTAATGGTGTCTGGACAGAGACAATAAAATTAATCGGACTATGTTAAAGCAATATTAAAATTAATGGGCTTAATTTATCAAGGCGTCCATTTTATATGCACGTAATGGAAATATTGAATTTGTATAATTGGATTTTACAGAAAATTCCATTTGAAATTATAAATTCAAGAATTTTGAACGAGTTCATAATTAAATAGTTTCTTAGTCTCATTTTTCAAGAAATTCTTGCAATGATAGTTTGTCTCTCTTGTCCAATTCACAATCAGTGAAAAATGAGAGAAAATCAAAATTGGCCAGGATACTTAATCCAGATAAGAATAGAATTTCTCTGAACTAATTTAACAAATTGTCAGTCAATTCGGATAAATCTTACCCCATCTGATTACATAACAAAATGACATTGGCATGCTGTAAAGTAAAATTTAATTTGACGGTTCGGAAAATTTCCGTTCCAGAAAATCCAGATTATGATTATTTGATCCATTTGCTATACATTGTAACTAGCAAATTGCATTCCATCCAGGACAGCTGAACCGACGATTTTTTTTCATATTGTCTCCACAATCTCTGTCCTTCGTTTCAACTGTTTATCTTAGTTTCTGTCGGCTCCAGTTCTGCGTTTCATTTTCGGTGGTATTGTTATAATCGTAAGTTACGACAAGGGAAGAGCCCTGAGCACACAATCCAAATGCAATGACACAGTTATGCAAATCTAAGTATTTATTTATAAATAGAAGGAACATTTAATTAAATAAAATTGACAAGACTAGCGGATGTATAGTCCATGTTCCTTATGTCCCTTAAATTTGCATTACTATTTTGTGATATTCAATTTATTCTGAGTACACGCATACCAATTTTAAAAAAACGGGTCATGTGCATTAATTAGCAATTTTGACGACAAAGTCAACAAAATAAAACTAATTGAATCTAACGCATTAGGTCTCGGAAATGCGTAGAATCTGATCTAAAAATCTCCCAGAAAACAAGTCAGTAACAGTAGCAAGACTCAATTTTCATTTAGAAAGCCAAAAAACATTTAGGAAATTAACCCACGAGTACGCCTTGTGAATCCATAGACATTTTTATTGCTAAATGACCAGGATTCTTATTTTTCATTATTTGACAGATCTTTACATGTGGTTAGTAGATGGCTGACATTTCATTGACAATTTATGCGAACACTGCAAGATCTATTCCCATATGTATGACCTCCCCAAACCCCAAACCCCAGCGGAGTTGTTTCTTTTGGACGTGGTAATTTCGGATGCACCGTGTCACATAAAAAGCAATAGATCTTCCACAAATTGCACACTTGAGGAATTCTGACCTAGACACGACACATGGGTTACTTCCGAAACTACTGACTGTGAAAATATATAAACCATGAAATGCATTTTTATGGAACGTGACTTGAACACAGACCTCAAAATTTTTTGACACTGGACATAATTTACAAGACATTTTTTAGAATTCTTGAACCATTGGAATTTCATTGACCGTCTCTTCGCCATCAGTCTCGCAACAGACATAATGCTGTGTGCGTATTAATTATTCATTATCCTTTTGTTTTGTTCGTGCTATCTCGCGAGCTCAAAATACACTCCATGTATTTCGGCTTTTGACACTTTTGAGTGATCCGACCCACATTTTCAGATTCTGACACGACTCAAATTTTGAGATTCTTCGCGAATAATGCATGACCTTCCTGTCAAACATGACAAATGATCTAAAAGCACGGAAGCTGGGGATATGAATGTTTTAACGCAGTACTACGCATCTGTTATTTAGGGTTCTTGGTCCGCAGTCAAGAGTATTTCTGACGTATATGTTAGGGTCGTTTAGAGGTCCAAAAAATACTGTTATCATTACTATCACGGAACAGTTACTTCTAAATCCAACATTTTTACCTTAGGAAAAAAATGTGTGAATAAAATCGCATCATCCCTGTGTTTTTTATTTTCGGAGTTTGAAAATATTTCCTGCTTGTTCTTTTTTTTTGCAGAAATCGATATCGACGTTGGAAAAATAAGCCGAGTTGATTATAAACCCCAATTTGTCATTCTAGTCAAGCCAAATTAGAAAGAGTCCCGAAAAAAATCAGAATTAATACCATGGAGAGGAGAGATAAACTTTATTCAGACAAGGCACAAGGCAGGGAAGGTGCGAGGACAAAACTGTAACTCTGTACCTGTACTGTAGATCTAGATCTAGTGATGGAAATGCTGCTAATTTGCATAAGATGATGAGAATTGGGAATCTCCTCGAATTTCGTCCGGAAGTAAAATCGAAATCGAAATTCATCTGAACTAGGCCAGGTCTCTGTGACACTGGGAAAAGTAATACATAAGAAACTTTTTCGGATTTCAGTGAAGGTAATCCTGGGAGAAAAAGTTTGTGCTTTATTTTTTTTTCTGTTTTGTTGAATCACTATGTTATGTCCATACAAAATAATTTCTGTTGATTCAGAAATCAGTACAGAAAATACTAGCTTAGCTGTTTTTGCTACTTTGAAGGATTTGGGTGCGTTTGTAAAAACTTTCCGTTAAATTCAATCATTGTTGTCCAATTTTGTTCTACGTTACACAAATTAGAATTTAAGCAGATTACGCAACAAATTTGTATTCAAATTCATCTCGAAGTTGTCAAAATTAATTTTACACAAAACAGAATACAGATCTAAGATAAATTACACATGAGTCGAACATTTTTCGGCTGCTAGGTCTGACCGTGTAGAATTAGATCGATGGGCGGTTTGGCTGTCATGAATGACCCGGAAATGAGTCTGAAAATTTACGCTAATTACAGTAAATTTAATTTTAATCTCAATTAAGCTATCAGTAGTGCAATAAACCCCATTCTAGCTGAAATTAAAACGTTTTATCTTTTATGCAGTAGAATTTGCATTCCACGTGATCAGTCTACTATTAAAAAATACACGACTTAAATTCTGGTCAAAAACTTCTGTACATACGTACGTACGTTTTGGATTTTTTTCATGCAAACAACCATGGAAGTTATAATTTCCTAGAGTTGTGGTCCCATCTGGTGTTGTAGTTAAATTATATCGGTTGAGAAGGTCGGTCGGTCCAGACTATACTGTACAAATTAAACATTATGCAGAGTATTCCATGGATAAAACTTCTCATGGATAAAAAAAACTCGACTACTTGTATTCAATGCAACTCTAGAACTAACGGCTCATTTTTTTAGAACGTTGAATGTAAAATGCTAAAAACACCCTGTCTTCTTGTTTTACTGTATGTACGTACTTGTAAAGAAAATAAAATTCTCTTAATTCTGAACTTACAGATTGGCAGCGAGACTCCAAGACCTTGCAATTCTAGACGAACTGTTGGATGGATACGACCGACGTGCTACGCCTACAAATCATCTGAGTAAGATCCTCTGTCTCATTAATAATCCCGGCCCTTTTTTTTCCTCTTCTAAAAGGAAGAATCCTCGTTTAAGAAATTAAATTATTTTAGCCTAGCTTGCCTAGTCTTAATTTTGCTAAAGGAAGAAAGTCAGTCCAAGCAGTAGGAGTGGAGAAAACAAAGTGAAAGAAAAAATAAGATGCTTTCCATTTGAACCAACCGTTTGTCTTTTGGATTATTATTTACAGATAACACGACACCCACGATGGTCCTGTGTGAACTCTTTGTTCGGAGCTTTGGCTCACCCAATCCACTCACAATGGTAAGAAATCAACGGATTAATTATTCTGCAGATATCTGAACTTACCAAAAGTGTTTTTGTACCAATAGTTTAGTTTGTAAATAGAAAGGTATTGGAAATAAGAAAATATTTTATTTGCTGATGAAAATTTACATTTGTGATTGAGACAATTTATATATAAAAGAATGTGAAGATATTAAGAAACAAAAATTCCCTGAGAACTTTTAGAGTTGATATTATTATTATGGAACAAATTGGAAACATGAAGTGACGAATAGATCAGCGTGTTTCAAATGAACGAAATATTAATTTCCAACGTGTAGAATTGTGGATTTAGCATGGAACAACTTAGGGCGTTCATTGATTCTAGATGTTTAAAATTTACAGATTTTCAGCGTAATTTAGTTTTATATTTCTAATTTTGGTCATAATTTATGGACTGAAACTATTAGCTATTGTTTAGAAAAATATTTGAGATAAAAAAAGTACTGTAATTCGGCTTTTTAAATGCTAAATAACCAATACCTCCTTAATTATGCAAAATTACATAAAGTTTGAAAATTGAGGAACAGTCTTCTGGTGCAAATCATAAATATTATCGGCATAATAAACTGGCTGCCTGGGTAAGGATCGAGTAGGAGCTAAATGCATTATCACTTGTCATCCAATTTTCTAGATTTATGGATTGAGAAATCTGCCAAAAAATACTATGTACGTTGATCCAAAGGAAATACAACTACTGTGAACCTGGGCCTGCTTGCCTGGTGCATTTCATATTTCATGTCTGAGCTCGTCAATGCAAATACTATCTTTAGAATCCATCCCAATATATAATATACTGCTACAGCTAATGGGTTAACAATTTGGCATCAGCTGCTGGGTTATTTAAATTAATAGAATGCTGTCAGTTCATCTTTACTAGTTACAACAGGTATTTAGTCTTAATCAATTATTTTTACCACGACGTACACTCCAAGGCTTAAGTAGAGCTTTAAATATTTATTAACGACAATTTTCTGGAAAAATCTTGTAATTCTCATCTTGGGAAATCTCAAAAATATAATCGAACAATATAAACCTCGATTCCAAATATTACGTTTACTGTAAGAACACATTCCAACATTATACATACAATGAAACTTTGAAACTTTCCTAGCGTTATTACTGCTATTGTCGAAAATTAAGACAGGAGTGAATCCGAGCAAAACAAAATTTTCGTTCAGTTCTTTCAATATAAAAAAATTTCAACGAAGGAATCATTCTTAGGCATTCAAATATCAAAGCTTGGAAAGCTTTCTCAATTTTAAGTATTTATTGCATCCCAAGCCCACTCAAACGCACAGGAGCTACTCGCATCAACGAATAAGTATACAAATTGTATCATAGTACAAATTAATATGCATTCGCCTCGACATCTCAAGTACTTATTTGGAATTTAATAAACCTTACATACATATGTTTGTGGCGCATGATGATGACGTGCGATTGTCAATCTGCTGAATGCTGACTCAGATTTTAGGTGCAGAGCAGAGCAGATCTCAAACCAAGGAAATTAACAGGAACCAGCAGTGCGTCAAATATATTTGGCACAAACAAAATACTGTATTCGGTTCGATCGATAAACTTATGGAATTATTCCAGGAATCTTGCAAAAGCTCATGGGAAATTAATTCGTCAACAATTCATTCTCTCAATAAGTAGTCAGTCAATTGGTCCAGATTTCATCAAATAATTTTAGGTTCTATTGTAACACACTAACCGTCTCATTGCATATCGTATCGTATTCATTGCATTGGTGACAAATAGCCTATTGGCTTTGACTTTGAGACATTGGGGAAATTTCGTTATATCGTTACAGGGCAGTGGCCCTTTGCTAACCAAAGTTCGCGTCGTAGGTCTACGAATTTGTACTATTTTCCAAAATAGGACGCAATGAAAGTTTTCTTTCATTCGCACCAAAAAAGTGTGAACTAAGCGAAAGTTAAAGTCAGGGAGGCAGGGAAGACATTTCATCCATTGTATTCCGTTTGTATTGTTCGGATGAACAACTCAGGAGAATGGAATCCTAGTCACCGCGTGGAATCGTCACAGTCAGTCACACATGATCTCGCATGAAGTCTATTGTAGTCCCTAGATTCTAGAATCTACAGGGTCCCTCATAATATTTCAGTCCTTACGTAGACACCTTAGGGTTGGTATTTTACTTTGTTAACAAAATGGCCAAGATTTAAAATGCACTCTGATATTCTTATAAGTACATTTCTTTATTACAGTAGATTTTTTTCAGTTCCCGTTCCATCCAGCAAAGTCAACTTTTAATATAAGTTATTAATTAGATACATGTCATTATTATTCTACTAGGACACACACCAAGTATGTTTATCTGCACACAGAACAGGTCCAATAGTTGGGTCATTTGAAAAGTTGAAAATTTTGATTTGTCCAAATTTTATTGTTTCTGCATAAATCGTGATGAATTAATTCATTCTATTCAACATCATTATAAAGAGGTGAGTATTTTAAATTCGAATATTAATATGGTCTACTAAGATCCCGCTGTCCGTCCGTCCGTCAATCTTTACGCGAATCCAATGCTTCTCGCTTCTGTTATCAAACTCATTCTCACTTCTGTATACGATTTCCACAGTTGTATTTCCGAATTTTAGTTTTTGCCCACGTCCATGCACGTAAAATTATCTTAACACACGCGTTAATAAAAAGTCTGACCCAATGGGCCACAATGAAATTGTTCTCTAAAACCAACAATCCCATACAACCGCAAACACAAACTCCGTAGATCCAGAATATAGACAATATGTTAGAATCCAAGGCTAAGGGAATAAATTCCAATGATTCTTCTGTTAATTGGCTGTACAATCTAGAATCGACGACATTCTTGAACTCCTCCCACTTGTGAAATATTCCTGACTCGATCAGTGCTTCCGCCCGGCGATAAAAGTACTCTTCCTTCAGAACTTTGTTTTTGATATAAAAATACACTGACAATGGAAATATGGTTTCTTTCCCCTTGTAAAGCACTTTTTTCAAGGGTAGTAAGTTTTGCCACTGTCTCTTTTCAAAAAATCGGTCGATGGTTCTTGTTGAGTCAAAAAATGCTGAATGAGTGCACTCGGACAAAGATTTTTGATACGTCGTCTCCGGGTAACCCCTCGGGAAAGGTGGGACTTTCCGGAAAGTCTCCATAATTCTCCATAACGTTTCGTATAATTTTCCGTCGCTTGGAATCTGAGAAATGACCCTTGCATAACGTTCAACAAATTTGAGTAGATTTGCAAGGCCTGCAATTATCGTCTCTTCCGTTTCCTCTTCCTCCGCTGGTTCATCCATTTCCTCGGTCGAATTATGATTTTCTAGCCATTCAAAAAAATATGACCCCAACAGAGTTGGAGGTGTGTAAATGGCATAGTTTGCATTCAACATTTGTTCAAAATTTTCTAACTTCTTGGCCTCCTTTGGAGCAATTAATTCTAAGATCGCTATGCCCTTGTAAGCATTTGTTAGGACAATGGCCATGAGAAGAATCCCTGTCATTGCTATTCTGAAACTATTCGACCGAGCGAGTCTTGGGTTAACGTCCAAGCTATTTTCTACCAAATGTGAAAATAGAAGTATGGAGAAAATCTCCCTTTTCTGTATGGATTTTGGCCACATTAAATTGAAAGAAATGATGACTCCCGCAAAGCAAGAAATACCCACGACCCATACAAAAAGCTGGTAAGGCCTGACGTATCCGACGAAGGAAATGGACCCTTCAGTGTGCCAACCGTCACATGTGTAAAATATGTAGCTACTGTCTCCCACTACACTGAGACTCAGCGAGAGATCAATAGTTATACTACTCGAGAGCATGTCAGTGATTCCCACGTAAATATCATGCTGAAATTCCTTCGGGGTACAGATGGTGGCATTCTCGAAACTCTAAAATATTGGGAAATGTTCAAAGTTATTTAAGGTAAACTTTAAAAGAATCCAATCCGTAAAATAGAGGAGACCAGCAGTGTCTTTTAAGACTGGGGATTTGGTTCATATTTTGACATGTTGTTGCCCTTGACCTCCTGAACAACTTTTGTGAAGGCACCATTCCGAAAATCCTCACCG
>JAQGCB010001301.1:0-15133 GCA_034698835.1 Protaphorura tricampata | reverse complement strand
TCACTCTAATTTACTTAATATTACAGAAAGTATTGAAATGACACGTGACGTGACGTGACGTACCCCAACCGTCGCCGCGTCCACTCTTGTCCGGGTTTTTCCACTCTCCGTGAATCTCTTGCCATTGATACGTCTTCCCGGCCTTAGGGTCAGCCTTGTCCAGGTCGTCCAACCAGTGGCAGTAAGTCGCCACTTCCATGACTCCGTTGTTGGACGCGTCTGCCGGAGTCATCCAGAACTCTCCCTCGTTCTTGGAAGTGAGGAGACGGTCTCTGTCGGCCTGTGACACCGTGTTCCACTCAGCGGCGGGGCTTGGACTGTGGGCGACGACCAGAGTCAAAGTCAAATGAAACACTGGGATAGTCCCTCTCGCCAGTCCAGGCACATAGGTTTTTAAAAATGTTTTGACTTACTAGTCGGCCCATGCTCCTTTCCACTCTGACCTCCCATGGGGATTCCTGACCTTGATGAGACGAACCGTCTCCCCCGAATTGGTCATCACCTCCTCTCTCCCCAGAATGGAGTAGGCGTGGCCGAAACAGAGTCCGGTTCTGGGGTCTTGGGCAGTGTCCGGAGTTGGTCCCTATTCCACCCCACACCACGTTAATGAGGTAATTAATTAATGTACATGATGATTGTTTGATTTGGTCATAGGACTATTCCAAGTGTGTGACTGATATGATATGATGGTAACTAACGCTTCGGGTCCCGAGCCCTGCGAAGGTTCGGGTGAGATTGCCCTTGGGACTCAGAGCTTCCCATGTCAATGGTAATTTATTCAGTTCCTGAGCGTCAATGAGTCCTCCGGTCAAGTCCTCCAGAGCCTCATGCACATTCCCTCCAGAGATGTCAGCATAAGTCCCAGTCAACTTGGCGTAGGCCTTCTCAATGAAACACGGCCAGAATTCATTACCGTTCGGTTGAGCCGCAACTGGGTCTCCCTTGGAGTACGGGAGTCGGTCGTCAATCACCACGTCCCAGAAGTAACCGTGTTTCCAGAACCTACAAGACATGGCCATGCGCATGGGACAATTACACACACAGTTCACTCATTGTCACTCACACTTCTTCAAAATGACTTGGAATTAAAACGGAATTTTTTTAGCTACCTGAAGTGATAGATCCCCACGTCCTCATCCTCGTTGTTGTCTTCAGGGATCACAAAGTTCACCAACTTTGCATTGTCAGCCACGATGGCCAATGCTGCCAGATGGAAGCAGTCACCTAATCATCACACACAACCCTACTTATTGTAGTCCACACATATACTTGTATGTACATACATACAGAGTGGTCCAAAACCAACCGTTTATTGTTTTTAATTTTCTTAATTTAAACTTTTACGTAAAAAATGAAATAGCCATTTTGCTCAAAATTTTGTGGCGCGTCTTGGCCGCTTTCCAGCGCGAGCTGTCAGCAGCAACGCAAACAGAAAAAGGGAACAATTAGAATTCTTTTTCGGAATAAATTTCAAAAATTTCTGAGAAATTCTAACAATGTGAAATTACTGAGAATTTGCGACTTCTCTTGATAATTGTTTTCAAAATACGATTTTTTTTGAATTTTTGATTTAAACGACACTGCACATTCAGCACGGTCTCGTCTTGGTCGAGGTCATTGTCTACCACCATACCCATTTTTATGCAAATCGCACGAAGGGGGTTCCCATTTCCCAAGTTACACTTCTCGCCCCCTAGTGGGCAGCGGAGTCATTTTTCGGGGTCGCCCCCTTGGAGAAAGTTGTTCAGGGGGTTGAGGGGTCTACCACCATGCAAAATTTGGGGCAAATCCCACGAATTGCTCAAAAAGATTTGGATATTTAGACACGTCTTTAAATTTAGAGTAAAATGGTCTCATTTTTTATGTAAAGTTAAAATTAAGAAAATTAAAAACAATAAACTGTTGGTTTTGGGCCACCCAAATTCAAATAGTCATACAGAATGTAAGTCCTTACCGAGATAACCTTGGAAGATGTCGGCATGCCCGTAGCGATTGCCTTTCTCATCTCTCACGCTAAACACGTTCTCTTTATTGACGTCCTACACAAAGGAATGAGTTTAGAATAGACAACCATAGTACAGTGGACTCTCTATATACCGAACTCGAAAAATGTACCAAAATGTGTTCAATAAAGAGAAAGTTTAATATACAGAAATTGGAATAACAGAGAAGTGTATGGAAAGGGAGTTCTTGCGTTCCTGACATTCTGGTCGGTATAGAGAGGTGTACGATGATATAGGGGAGGTTGATATACAGAGATTCCACTGTATGGTAAATGATCATGTGTCAGTAGAGTAGACGGAGGACTCACCCCGGGTCTTTTCCATTCTTCCACTCGGGAGCCAAATGGATATTTACCCTCGTAGTTCCTCCCGACGATGTCCATGGTGTCAGGATCGAAGGTCATGTCCACAAACTTTGTTCCATTGTTCTTGCACTTTTTTTTCAAAGCCACGTAGTCTTGGACCTAACCAGGAGCCAAGTTCGGCATGGGCCATTCATCTGGTCTGTCGCCAACCTATGAAATGCATGCATGCATGGATTACAACTCATTATTTATTTAATTAAAGAAAAGTAGTTAGTTCAATTGCCATGAAATTCAGTTTTATTTGATTTAAATTACCAGGTACACGGTTCTTGATCCCACTTTGTAGGGTGGCATTTCAAATAAATGAGTTTTAGGTTAGAAGTTGTCAAAGGTAAACGTTGACGTGAGTGAGTTGGAACGAAGAGGTCGAGTTCAAACTCCAGGAAGGGTTTTTATACCAAGTCTTGCTCAAGGTGTTAATCAAAAGTAATTAGTCGTAGATGTGCTTGGACGTCCATGTTACGTTAATTGCACGTGCTAATTGATTAAGAGGCAAAATGAGCTATCATTCAAACGAACCACGGCAATTCATTAGGAATTCCTTGAATCAATTCAACACAATTGGGCTTGACTCCTTCACGCCAATGAATCCTACGTGTTAAAAACCACACTACGAAATAAATTTATCAACATGCGCGGCTCATTAAGACGTGACGGAAAATTTCAAAGCCTGGAGTCTTCGTAGCCTTGATTGCATGCAATTAGGCTGCTTGTGCTTAATAGGAACCGAATGAGGTAAGTCAGCACGCGTACAGGACTGTCATCGCGAGCTACTCGCTTAATTAAGAGACAATTAATTGGCCACAGATACTATAGTAAGTTCGAGTTAAAAATTGTCACTCGACTCCAATTAATTGGGAAATCCTTGAATTGATTCCATCCAACGAATTCAATTTGACTCTTGAACAAATTAATGTGGTGAGTGAGATCCTATTTCGCTATTTCTAAAATAACTCTGTTAATTTGTAAAATTAATTATGACACAGAGTTCCAGGCATGCATGGGCTTTGAACGACACTGACTTCTCTTATGTACATAGAAATACAGGGTAGGTGGCATGGTTGAACCATAATTACCATAACCCTCTCCTGAGTACTGCTCTTCCCCCCAATTCTTCTCTTCATATCGATCGGCTGTAATAGATGGTTTAAAACGGGGTCATCAGTTTGACCTTTATCAAAACCATGACCCGTGACCTTACATTGAGAGCTTCAGGGCACCCCATCACTTTTGCATAGCTATTAGCGGTCTGTGAGTGCAGATGTGTGGGAAGGGTCCTTGCTCTGGTACTTGTGGTTCGTCAAGGTCTTCGGAGGAATCAGAAACAAACAGAGAAAACGTTACTCCAAGTTTGTGGGTAGAACGTTCAAGGTTAGGGTCACAGGTCAAGGTTACTCATGTGTCAAGGATCATAAGTCACACTCATTGAATTGTATAATGAATGTGATTTAGTCCAAGTACATCATCCTGGCAATGCCCCCTGGGATATCCACTACACACCAGGGAGCAGATTCTCGAAACGGTTTATCTCTGTTGCAACTTTACGCCGCTGAGTTGCGCTTAGTTTCGCGCCGAGTCAGATTCTCAAAAGAAAAAAATTAATCCACAAGCGCAAGAATCGCGCAAGTGCATACGACGCTGCGCCAATCCGAATTTTCGTAACTTTTAATTGCGACCCCCTCCCCTCCGTCACTATATAAGAAACCTACTAACGCCGGACACTCACTACAGTCAGAATTAATTATGTGATTAATCATTTTTAATCCGTAAACACGAAATGAATACGACATTCAATACATCTTTTTCCTGAAAGAATTTTAGCACGTTTTCTTTAGATCAATTTTTAAATATCTCGGTATTACAAAAATTAAGTTGACTATCACAATGTTAATATGTTTGGAAATAATTTGTAACTGATTTAAATATTTTGACCAAAAATGTCAACTCAACTTTGCGTATTAACGCAATTTCGACATTTTTCGAAACAATTGATTTAAAAAAATCAAAATTGTTTTATTATCGTCGAAATTTTTAACTTTTTAAGTATAGAAGTACAGTGGACTCTCTAAATAGCGAACTCGAAAAATGCACCAAAATGTGTCCAATAAAGAGAAAGTTTAATATACAGAAACTGGAATAACGAAGTGTATGCAAAGGGAGTTCTTGCGTTCCTGACACTCTGGTCGGTATAACGAGGTGTACGATATAGGGGAGGTTGATATATAGAGATTCCACTGTATGGGCAATATTTTCTCGTCAAAATGAAAACGCATGGAAATACTTTTTGAATTTAATTCCTTATACATAAAGCGTACCACAAAGAGAGGGTACAAACAGCTACCACAATGGCTTTTTAAAATACACACTAAAAGCTCAACAATAATAAATACTAACACGACGAAAAACATGAATTCAAAAATTATTCTACTTCCTGTCTTTTGCCAACCGATTGGTTTTTACAAACATTTTGGATCCCGACGTTCTTTGGTACAAATTGAGAACGACCGTCTTCAGTTTCTGATAATGCGAAAGAATTCTACGGAAACTGGTCAAATCACAATTGATTGCGACCTCAATTCCTAGTACCACAAGTGCAGTTGAAATCATCCATGCATAAACTATCAAGAGGCTAGGCAACTGTGAATCGAGCAAACTGAGACTCTTGGGTTCCCTATTATAATATCCCATTTTACTCACGTCCAATTCCGCAAAATGTGTTTTAAAATTGAACCAATACTTCATGAGTCCATAGTCTCTGAAACCGTTCACGGACTTGAGGAATCTTTCGTTGAAGTGACCAAAGAAAGCCCAAAATATGTATGTGTACATCTTGAGATTCTTCTCAACTTTGTGACAGATGATATCCTTAGAGCAACGAGCATTACAAATTCTTATTTCAGACTCAATGTCAAGGCTAAACACAGTTACTCCTAGTCTTAGTTTTGCATCGCAATATTTTGCAGTTTTCTTGAATTCTTCAACATCAACAACAGTTATTGATTTGTTAAATTCCAATGAATTGTATGGAATTCCTTCGGATTCAAACATTGGACCCAACTCATTTTCCAGACGTTTCAATGCATTATCAAGTACCCCGGCCTTAAAACCGAAGAGGATCGTATAGTTATTGTCCACGAATTCTTTCAAATCTCTAAAAACACGTGGATCCAGAGGTTTCACCACCAAGCTAGAAACAATTCCTCCATAAGCACTCGCCAGTATAATCGTGGCAACGCACAAAATTGTCATCACAATTTTTGAACTCGTATTCAATTCTTGACCAAATGCAATGGAGACCATACGAAACCAACACTCTTGGAATTGTGTCCAAAATTTGATGCCAATTTGTTTCCATGGGATAGTGGACCAAGTCCAAGACAACATTTTGTCCAAGAGTTCTGCCATTTTAGTGGATATGAATTTTCCTGTGAATGCATGTGAGAATAAAAAGTTAGTCGCGAGGATATAGACCAACAAAGCATACATCCATGTCATCCCATCAAAAGAAACAACGAATAGATTAAAGTCCAACCCAGAAAATAAACGATCATCCGTACAATATATCAAAATATTAGGTAATTCTGTCCGGATGAACAAAAGGACTCTGAGTTCCAGTTCGACCGTAGCAGCTTGAATAGTGGACATTGGGATGATCTTGATTAAACTCATTTTGTACGAGTCGTTTTCTTCATGTGTAAAATTGTAGATTTGACTCAAGGTGTCAATTGCTAAGAGTGACGGATGGCAATGACGAGTGATCAAGCCAGGGAAACATTTAGTTCTGTGCATGTGCCCTCGATCCACACCGTCCAAAGAGATCTGACGGTCGTAGACCGTTAGTTTGCGGCCGTGCAAGTGTCCGTTGAACTGAGACCACAGTTCAAGTAAGGGTTGGGTCCCCAGGACATGTCCCAAGTCAACGGTTAAAAACAGAAATGGGTGGAAGGCACAAACAAAACCTTTGTAAATTACAGGGGTTTGAACAGTTGGCAGCCTCAGTTTCACGTGGTCTTCGATCGTCATCGTCTCCATTATGACGAAGAACATCTGTGCATTGGTTTCTGGTTCAATGAGATAAGAATTGGAATGCAGTGCTGAATTAAACATAACATATGTTGACCACACCAATAGAAATGTTGACTTTTCTAGGAAATGTTGCCTGCTGTGAGCATAGATGTCTGGTGCAGAGATGGGATCGACGTAGATATTCAAATCACAAGATCTTTTGCTGGGTTGAACGAAAATTTGGTATTGATCATATCTCCCAAGTCTCACAGGTTTTTTTGAATTTGTGATTGTCCAAGCAGCTGGGACTTGATTGTCTCTGATTAGATTCTCTGCAGTGTCTTTTGATAATGTTTTTTCGTCATGGAATAGATTGAACACACAATGAGAATAATGTCCCAACTCCAGGTCCAACGCATCTAGAGTCGGGAGAAGTGTACAAGTAAGGAGGAGTTGGAACAATCCACCCAACAACATGGCGACAGAGTACGTCAATAACAGTCATTTGGTTTTCTCAAGTCTGGTCGAAGAGTGTTATTGGTAATTACACTGAATCCTTTATTCACGTATATAATTCATACACACCTCACCTCTCTTCATAGGCTCAAGCTCAACCCCTGTCAGAACATTTCAATCCTTTCTGATGATGTATTATTCAGCCGTGACAATCGATTGAACTTTTAACTTTGCGAACAGAACACTTTGGCCGCGCACGGTTTACAGTTAGATGTGGGAAAAAATGGACGTGTCTGAAGCGGATTTTAGTTTTTTTTTGTCCACTTTTGTTCATTCGAATATAAAGCTTGCTCAATTACCCAAGTTTAAGTCCAAAGTAGTTAGAGGCAGGAGAAATGAACAAAATTAAAACAAACTAGAACAATTGGCGGAGAGTGAATTCAATAGCGATGTTGAGTTTTAGACGACTTCTGATGGACTGCTGAAAATAACGTCCAAGCTAGGATTTGATATTGACATTCACAATATATAATTCATACACATCACAAATGGTCATGGCATGGCGTGGATCTTGTACTGCTTTGCTCTCTAAAAATATATTATTGATATATGACAATCGTTTGTTCGCCCTTGCTCGTCAAGCAACCAACCATTCCTATTTCTAGAACATGAAAAGGTCACACGCGCCAAACAAATAAATATTTGATGTAAGTAGATGTCGAAGTTGAGGTAGAGATGTGGAAAATAAAAAATGATTTCTTTTTTCTTACTTGGAGGATAAGGTTGTGATAAAGGAATACAAGTACATGGTGATTTGAAAGTCCAGAAGAACTCTCTGATATAGTGTAATAATGTTTCGATCCAATCTGTTCTCCATGTTTTAGCGATGCTACAGGTGTTCTCAAGGACTGCTGGAAATGACGTCCACATTGACATTCACAATATATAATTCATACAAATCACAAATAGTCATAGCATGACGTGGATCTGAGTATATTCTTTTGCTCTCTGAATATCTATTATTCATGACATTGGATTGATTGTCCTTGCTCAAGCTAGCAACCTACCAACCGTTCCGCTTTTTACGAAATGAAAAGGTCACACAAGCCAAAGAAAATGAATAAATGTCGCAGTTGAAATAGTGCTAGATACATAGTGATAGCGGCAAATAAACTGTTTCTTTTTGCCTACTCGGCGGTTAAGATTCAGTTTGTGCTGAAGACTTCAAAATGATGAAAGTATATACGACCACAGAAGCCAGGCATTGAAAGAAAGGAAGCTGATATCTAGGTTAAACCATGTCCATTATAAGAGTCATATATATCACTATAAATCAGGACTTTAACATGGAAAAATTGAGCACGGCGTAGAATTTATGAACGAAAACCTAATTCTACAATTCTCATTGATGTATAGAATTATCAATTTAGATACAAATGCAACCTTTCCAATTTGAAACATTTGAGCATTTGAATAGTAATCCACCCTGATACGATTTCCAACTTCCATTCATATATTTATATTAATAACTGTACAAAGGAAAATTTCGACGCGTTTGGTCCGTGACATTCGATGCCTTATGGATGAGAAGTAGTCACTGGAAGTTATGCTTTCAATTATTGACTTCCCCAGATAAATAGTTACTCTAATTTGTGAATGAATGATGTAGCTGAATCCAGTTGTCTTAAATTCGCCATTATTTTTCCCGAATAGAACGCAGTTCCGAATAAAAAAAATGTATGTACTCCTGACTCTTGCAAACACTGTGCTTGTCATTGTCATCAAACCCCAGTACACAATTTATACTCGTGTGCCAGAGATTGGAAGGCCGAGACATCGAAATCTCTAATAACGCTTCTAGTCAGACTGCCATACTATTGCGCTATGACGGCCTAAACCTTTTTGACAGTTGGAGGAAGTATTATTACACTGAATGGACGTTTGATTGGTTTATGCGTCGTCGCTAATCTTGACCGTAGAAGTAGTAGAGATTGGAGCCCTGGATTCATAACCAGTGATAAGTGTGGTCAGAACACTGATGAATACGAAAGTTTTCATGTTTGACTTTTTGTTGTATGTTCTGTAAAATTATAACAGTATTTTGTGAAGTCTTTTATTGTAGGAACTGTTGATGGAATATGCTGAGTAGATGAGTTGAAATTCATGTTTCTGTAGATTCAGCTACGGACTTTTATACTAAAGATTTTATTTCAACGACCTTCATTGAAATTGTTAACAAATGCTCATTAATTCATTTCCAGTAGTATTACGACAACTTATTTCCATTCTTATTGGTCAATTCGGTCGTAATGTTGAGACATTGATTCATCAATGGGTGTATATGCATCCACAATGTGTGAGTACGAATGTTTGCTCAGTCTGTCCAGCCACTTGTTTTGACTGTCCAGGTGTGTGGGATAAAGGGGAAAACACTTACATCATTGGATGCGGATTCAATTCAAGCGTGAATTCATTTCCAGTAGTATTACGACAACTTATTTTCATTCTTATTGGTCAATTCGGTCGTAATGTTGAGACATTAATTCATCAATGGGTATACACATGCATGCATGCACAATGTGTGAGTACGAATTTTTGCTCAGACTGTCAGACTACAAACTTAATGGTTGTAATATTTATTCTGTTTGTAGAAGTAGTATATGTATTGTATTATATCGGACCCACACCTAACAATGTACGTGTGCGTGTTTGAAGTGATAGATTAGATATAAATTATTCTGGGAAAATCAAGGGAACATGAAAACAAGATTAATTTTCTATAACATTTAAATAGCCTGTAACAAAAAATGCTATCATTTCCAGGGCGGTTCATATGAATTTATGGGTTGGGTATAAATAGCTCGTTTCAGAAAAATCTTAGTATACAATTAAAACGCTTGAACATGAATGTCGCACAGTGACCGCTCGACGAGAATTAATTTTGGAAAGATTGTTTTCCTCTTCCTTCTCTATCTAAAGTGGCACAAGATTACATGGAAAACGGTATTTTCTCATGAGCGATTTGCCCTCCACTTGTTTTGACTGTCCAGGTGTGTGGGATAATTGGAAAACACTTACATCATTGGAGGCGGATTCAATTCAAGCGTGAATGCAATTTTCAAGTATTCAAGTGTGACTCATCAGACTAAAGCTGTCGCGTACCTCCCAAATGAAAGTTATGCCTATTATATAAAGGAAGTTTATATTGTCGGTGGGGTCACAGAAGAGACAGAAGATACACCTCATATTGTTCGTTTCAATCCAAATACGAATGAAGTCGTGTCAGATAAACTTGCTCACACTATGTGCATCTTTGTAGAGAAATTAAACAGAATTTATATTCTGGGAGGGGGGGATCCTCAGCAAGGGTACAGATCAATTTATCTATATTGATTTGGACCCGATTACTTGTACAACGACATAGCCAAGCACAACGACACCTAGCGTCACGGATGAAACAACTAACTAGGAAACCCCATCAACAACGGAACCAACAATTTCTTCAGAGCAACCTGAAACAACAGCGCACATCCCAATTGACTTTGAATGTCCGACTGAAGAAGGATTATTCGCGGACCCAAAGAGTTGCCGAGGATTTTATAATTGTGCCAATTGGACTCCCTATCATTTCTGTTGTCCACTTCCTTTGTTTTACAACCCAATGAAGGAGAGATGTGATTTCCAAGACATGGTCGAGTGTCACAATGATCCTTCATTACCCTGTGATTCTCCACCTGGTATTGGACCAACCAATCGTAGTACTTAAAATTGGATTACAGTCCGATTATGGGAATAATAAATATTTAGGAATTATAAGAGTAAAATTAGTTTAAGTGTTCACCCGTCTCTAAGTGACTACATGATTCCATGGACTACTTATATGGGAAGATAATAATTTGGAAAGATTCTGGACCTCTTGATTGTTTGTAGCGAGTACAAAACTATCGAAACACCTTAGAGGTTCTATAATCTAGCTATTAACTTATAGTAGTAATTCTGTCTTGCTCCGTTACACGATTATTGGGAAATAAATCATGTTGGCAAATTTAAAAATTGGTATTTTGTATGGCTGGATGTTTTATTTCTTCATTTAGTCCTTGCAACACACTCAATGTTCTGGCGACTGTTCATTAATGGCGGACCAAGTTTCTCAATTTCTTTCATATCCCTCGCACCTTAACATTATTAACGCAATGATCCATAAGGAAAGACAGTTTACAACAAGTCTTATCTTTAACTTCAATCACGATTTCACGAAGGAAGACCGGAACTTGGCACGCAGCGATTTCGTCCTAATATTTTTTTTTTCAAGATGTCATCGCATTTCATTAGACACGTGTTTTTTGAAGGAATGTTGCTCGAAAGTGCCACCTGGGGTGTCAAAATAAAATAAATCAGATTTTCGTCTATTCAAAATTGAAAATCCTTATGACCTATAACATGTAGTGGACCCAAGGGGGGACGCTTTGCTCTTTTCAGAAAATCCGACGAAGTTTCAAAAACAAATATTCGGACGAAATCTGTGTTGCTGGCTCCGACCTTCCCTCGTACGTATCGTATCAAACATTTCCTTTACGTACTTGAGCTAACGAGCTAACCACTCAATTTCTTGGGTGAGTGACACGATCCAGAGCCAAAAAATCGCCAAGGCGTATGTATATAATAAAATCTTATTTTCTATTTTTTCTTACATTTCGGCCCACGTATATTTTGGACATGCATGCATGGAATGGACACTCAGAATCTAATTAATTCGTCAACATTTACTTGAATAAAATCACATTTACATTCCCCTGCATTGCAAATTTTTTTCGTGACTGCAAGATTTCTCTCAATCATCTCCAGTTTGCTGAACCACAAGCATCGAATATGATATGGAATATAGGAGTGGTTGTGTTTTATTCAGTCATCGCAGCAGAGTGCCTAATTAATAGTATTGAAGCCAGTCATGTTGGAAACTTTATTGACCTCACATACGCCGTCAATAATGAAACCATTGTGACACCTGGAAGAAAAATATCATTTAATGTAGAATTTGAAGGTTACACACCTGCGGGCTTTTGGTGAATACTTGAATATATTTTCAAGGAAAGTTTTCATAGAATGCCTGGCCTAGTTTAAAATCTGAATTACTCTATACACATGTATTTACAGGGTTGCATCCAAAGGATTTTGTATTTCTGAACACACGGGGACTCACATTGATGCCCCCTATCATTTTCATCAATATGGAAAAACCTTGGATCAAATTCCATTGGAGGATTTGATTGACATTCCAGGTGTCATGATTGACATGTACGACAAAGTTCATAAATACGAGAATGGACAACTCAATGTCATTCGGAATTATGCATTGACTCGGGAAGACATCATGGAGTAAGTCTTTTTGTAACTAAACTTAATACGCATAATTCATTTTGACCTTTGACCTGTACATCAGATGGGAGAAAATAAACGGAGAAATTCCTCCTAGATCTATAGTCCTCGTTAGAAGTGGATGGGGTAGTCGTTGGCCTGACAGAATACAATTTCAAGGTGGTGACCCCAATATAAATACGACAAGCACAACAGTCGAAGCTGGTAAACTTGATTTTGAGACACGAATCATGAATTTCCCAGGTAAAAACGATAACGAGAATTTTTAGTAAGACAAAATTTGTTACGAAATTCGAACGATAATTTTATACAGGTTTCGATTCCACGGCCGCAAGATATTTGGCAGTTGAAAAACATGTTCTAGGTGTGGGTATCGACACTCAGTCTATCGATGTTGGGTCTTCTAAGGTAGTAATTAATTTATAGTACGAAAACCCAGCAGCTAATTACTAATTAATAACCACTAAAAAATTGTTGTTATTTTTTTACAGACATTCCCAGCTCATGTGATGTTCGCAGCCAGAGGTGTGTACATGCTTGAGAACGTTGCAAATATTCACCTCTTGCCACCGAATGGATTCCGACTTTGGGTCATTCCATTCAAAGTAGATCGTGGGACAGGTGCTCCAATCAGACTTTTAGCTCGAATCAACACATGAACCAAAAATCCAATGAAATTGAAGTTGTTCCTGCAATAACTAATGTCAGTTTCCAAAATATCAACTGTACGAATTATAAATTATTTTTCTGTCGTTGGATCTTACTGTTCGTTAAATCTGAACTTCGTGCAATTTTTTTTTCAAATTACTAAAAACCATCTTTTCTTATGTAAATTTGCCCATAAGGTGGCCTCATGAGGCCGTCTTATGGCCAAATGCATGTAAAAAAATGTGGCTTCTAGTAATTTGAAAAAAAAAAATTCACGGAGTTACGGTTGAACGAACAGTAGTTAGGTTTACATATTTGGATTCCATATAAAATTGTCGTAGAATAGAATGCAGAATAATAGAATAAAACGTAAACACTAAATATTGCGTAATTGTTAGTCTCATTTGACTTCCATTCATTCCAGAGTATATAGTACTAGTACCAACTATGAACCATGCAATGCTATTGTGTGGATAACCATAGGGATCCTTATGCAAATTAGTGCAATCCCGCAAATTGGCATACTTTTAGTTGAAGACGTACATATAGTGTCATCAAACTAATATTACGTTGCATACGTGGGTCCCTGGGTCCGCTTCAGGAATGTTTGGAATGTCCATGCAATAGCGTGCGACTGATTCCGGTCCAACTCTCATGCTATGCTTATCATGCTCTGTGACGTCCGTCCTCATGAGTTTCTTTTGGCCTGTCACTCCAACTCTCATGCAAGTAGGTAGGGAAGTAGAAATCACTACTCTCTCAAACATGGGAAGTTGGCGCGGTAGTGTAAGTGTTGCACTTAGAACGTGTGGGTCACGGGTTCGATTCCTTCAGTTGGGAATAATATTTTTGCTACTTTTTTTTACGACGAAACGCATTTGGAGTGATAAGGCACCACTAAACATTCGTGAATATCGCTCACGGGTATTTTTCTAGTTAATTCTATAATACCTTAAAATTTCCAGTCGATGAAATTTCCAAATTACCTCCTGAAACTTTTGTGTCAATCAAAACGGGTGGGAAATTGAACGACTATACATATAATGTTCTCTCAAAGATGACCGTTAGAGTTGAGTGTTGTCCTTCGACCTATTTGTTCACGTTTGGTATCAGATGGTCAATTGAATGGACAAATGGAACGATAGAAATTTTGCCAGGTAAAACTAGAATAAAAGTGTTTATTGAATTTGAAAGAAGATAGTTTAACCTGCTCTGAAATATTTAAATCACGAATGAATTCCTACCAGAGTCTGTCTCTCATCTGCTCAGTCATCCATAAACTATTACTGCAACACTCCTTGACCAACAAGAGTCAAGTACTTTGGAGTTGAAGCGTCAAACTAGTCGAATGCCCAGCCGCCAAAACAACTTTCCCGTTGCCATGGATAAACAAAACAATCAATCCCAAACTGAACATATCCGAGTGAATCGAGCATGTCGATTCAAATTGGACTTCGGGTGGGGTGAAGTCGAGGTTAGGTTGCGCCATCTTCGGCAAGCGGGAAGTCCACGGTTGAACGCTTATTGTGTCTGAGTCTGAGTCGATTTTTTCTATGGGTAAAGAAATGGAGAGAGTCATTGAGTAGAATTTGGATTTTTCATTTTGGTGGGAAGGTTTAAATTTCATAAAATTATTGTGGGGTACAGTGAGATTACTATTACTAGCGCGCGGGAAGGTTTGAATTGTTTTAAAAATGAAACCCGGGCGTGGATCCTATGGGTGAACGCTACCAAAAATTGTGAAATAAAAAAAAAGTCACCATTACCTATGAACTCAAACCCGGCCAATTTCCAAGTACACCTCCGCGTTATGAACACTGAGTTAGGGCAAACGTTGCGGTGGACAATGCGGCAATTATAGTGGAGGTATTGGAGGGCTTCCGTGAGCTGTTAGTAAACAAAATGTCAATCGCCATGGAGACCAGAATTAAAAAGTCAGAGTGTCAATTGATAATAGTAAATGAGCCCTAACCTGGAGCAATCCATACTTGACCTCCATACTGATCAAATCGTAGTCTGTTCGTCCGCTGAATAAATTGGCCAAATTAGTTATGATGGGCTCGCTGACGAATGCTATCGTTTCCGAGCATTCTTCGAGGGAGGTGTGGATCTAGTTAGTGTATAGTAGGTGGTTAGTATATATAAACAAAGTAAAATTTCTGGTAACCATGGAAATCACCTGCAGTATCTTCGGGTGTTTGAACCGCTCCAATTGGCGGATGCTTGATCGTAGGATCTCAGTGATCGTTTCTTTCCGCTTTGGCTTATGGAGTTTGTCCA
>JAQGCB010001300.1:0-15133 GCA_034698835.1 Protaphorura tricampata | reverse complement strand
ATAATAGTTAGGTTTACATAAAGCCTAGCAGAGGTACCCCCAGTAGTGGACAAAACTTGGTAATGTTTTGCAGCGCCTATCAAACTTACCTGTTGGTGAGATGGAAAACCAACGTTAGCTAAGAATAGGGTCACCTTGTGCCTCCACTCATGTACAAAATCCGTAGAATTCTATTTGGATGTACACGGGACTTTTACCACTTTCTTCGACACTCACTCACATACAAGGAGAAAGTTAATATTCGACTTTCTCTGAAATATTGCGATTTTGAGGCTTTTCAGTATTTTACAACAGGTTTCTCGATTCCTTTATACAGTTTTTGATTACGAGTTAGCTACAAAGCTAACTACAAAGAAATCCGTTCCTTTCATCACGTTTTTTATTAAATATTCAGCTAGAAAGTAACCAGAAAATACCTTTTATGTTTTGTTGTGGGCTTTTCTGGTTGTGTTGTTCTAATTTTGATGAGATTGAGATTTCTTATCTCAAATTTTTTTTTCGCGTAATTTTAAAATATTACCGACTTACATCACACAACGGAGAAATTCATTGAAATATCTAAATCCGAATACCAGTACGAAATATACAACATGAAATATACAGGTTTCTCGGAAAATACGTACAGAGATAACTCTTGGGGGTTAGAATTCTTTCAGAATCCACAAGGTGAGATCGTGGTGATAAAGTAGGTCTATTCAGTACCCTAAATCCTTGAAAAAGTTAGGTTGTGAACTCAATACATTCTCGGATTGGCTTAGAGTAATGAGGAGAAGGTCTCCCAGAGAAAGATGTGTTGGGAAGGCATGTACAACGTGTATAAAAGTTAGAATCTAATCGTATCAGCCAGTAAGACTCCCTTGTCAGATTATAATGGGATCGGAATATCGGTATTGTACCAAAAATGTCTCTTGGGAATCTTTCTAGAGCTTCGGGTCAATAATAAATTCACAAAGTACAGGCTGCCGAAATTCTTCATTGACAAAAATTTATGGAAAAGCAATTTTGGCCTACATTGCAATCAGGTAAGCGTTTTCTCTAAAGGCTATGTTCAATATACTATAATATTTGAGCGTATTCTTATACTTATTGACAAATTGAAATGTTCCATGAAACCTGACATTTTGATACAAAAACAGAAGGTCAGCTGACGCAGTGAAGCAATGTTGCAGTGCAAATGAGTTATGGAAAACATTTTCTGTGGCCATATTAATGCGAGTCTTCCGAATTGGGTTGTAGAGGTATTTCTATCCCGGGTGTAATCCCATGAACTACCAGACTAGTAATTTTATAGTTATTGTGGGTACTTTAAAACAGAAACTAAAATTGGAGATTTCATATCTTCACTACACTACGATAGAAGGATCCAAATCAAATTAGAGACTCAGAATGGAACAAGGAAAGTTACTTCGGTGTAAAAGTCATAGGCTAAAATATTATCTGCTGGTGAAATCTTCATGTTAGAAATCAGAAAGCACATGAGAATTTTGGCTATTTGAATTGAAGACTCGACGAAAGCATAAAAACGGCGACTACAGCTATAATTATCGAACAACAAATACACTTTTGCAAGAATTCACATTTGAATACACACAGAGCCTTCGATTGTCTGGATTTCCCATCGGAAAAGGAGTAAAATATGAATGAGAAGTTTACACAAACTCCCTTCTCCTCCCCCTCAAAAAATAGTCGGAAACATGAAAAGAGACTCAAGTGTTTACAAGAGTCATGGATTTTTTTGATTTGAATGCTTTCATCCTATAGTACTACTGTACTACATGTCGAGTTGAGTTTCCAAATAAACCTACGTATCCTGATTCTTGACAACAAAAAGCCTTCCGTGAAAGTGTTGACAAGAAAAAATAAGGCAGGAAAAGGATGAGAACGAGTAACCATGCATGTTCGTTCAAATTCGTGGAAGAAAAACAAGGGACTTTGCTCGGATTTTTAAAAGTATGCATTTTTGCCTTTGCAGATGTGAAACTCTGTCGTACCATAGATACCGACACGGAGTTCAGAATTGCGTTGCATCTGAAATACCTGTATGTGTACGTCTGTTGCAGTCATTCTGACTCAAACGCATATGAAATAAAATTATTTTACTGTGTCCGTATGTGGCACAGGCACAATGCTGACGAACTGTAACACAGAATATTTTATGTGTTTGTAAAACATGACGGTAACGCACGCCGTACGTACATTACGAACTGAATGACAAGGTACGGTAAGGCAACGATATGTCATGCTGGTGTTGCATGCATACGTAATGTCTCTTTATATTCAAAGTACTAGTAACTTTCCTCCTTGAATTTCTCTCCCGAGGATATTTTCTCAAAGTATAAACAGAATTCATTACTCGTGGTAGATTTTGTAGAGGATTCCTCCTCCTCTCACCTGTTTTGAATAAGAGAAAGTGTTTCATAAAATGCAAAACATTCCTACGAATGCAATACAACCCACCCGGTTGCACGTGATAGATGTTCTTGGAGTAACAATAACATATTTTACTGATATTTCTTTGGATATTCGTGCCAAGCAGTCTCTCAAATATTTTTTGCTGCACAATACTGCGCTGCGCTGCCTATGTAATTTATTTTGTTTGTAAGTCGACATTTTTGACGCAGTGGCGCTATGAGCTTTCTCTACACTGATTTCCAAGAAATAGTTCCAGTTCCGACATACTTCATATTCAATTACCGTTCACTTACTGTAATTAGTATTTAAATCTTTTGGGTGATAAAGTTGACATTTAGTATGAGGGGAACGCGACAAGTGAGTCGTCAGAATAATGTTTGGACGTACGATACAACTCTTCTGGAATTTTAAGAGCTCCAGTTCTTGGAAATAAAGTTAAGCGCCCATGCAATCTAATAATCCAGTAACTTTCTCTCAGAAGAAGTTCGCAAACGGATTTGATGCATTGGATCCTCAGTTTACACAAGGAACGGTATTCGGGAGTACAATTTAGACTGCTGGATTTTCAGTGCAGTCTATCTTTACACATACGTGCATTTATTTAGTCGGCAATTCAGTACAGTTCAGTTTAATAAGCGTAATGATAAGCATATTCTTATAACATTTAAAAACCGTCCCTCGTGAAACAGCAGTAGCTCACCTCTCATTTCCTCTATCCACTTCTGAAAACCTACCTCCGGATCTCTTCACGAATTAAGAGATTCTGAGATTACTAAAGCTTTTCCCTAACCCACAGTAGTTTCATGTAGTGTCGGGAACTTTGGTGGTAGAATGAAGTACACGGATAGAGCAAAAAGTTTTCTTCTGAACTTTTGAGATTCAATTCTCACCAAAGAAATTCTTCTCTATACTGTACGGTACGCTAGAGTTAGTTGGATGTTTAATGTTGGAATGGGAAGGCAAGATGTCAGATGATAAGAAACGTTGAAAGTAAATTGGAATAAGACGCATGTTATTAAGGAACACGTATTTTTCGAATTTTCTAGTACACTACTTGGAATTTTGAACAAATAATTCAATTTATAATTTTACCATTTACTCAAGTTTGCTTAATTTTTGCAGTTTAGTAAAACTAAATTGCACCTACTATTTGACCATTAATTTTGGATTTTTTGATTGTAAGAAATTGAACGAGTGGGGCCGCCATTAATTCTAAACTGCACTCGTCACAGGCTAAGAGAAAGTAAAACACTTTCTCCAACTGCCTATATCTCCTTAGAGATCTCCTTAGAGATCTTTGTATTAAGACCACATTAATTCAAGAGAAGAATAGAACCTGTCATGAATTAAACAGAGAGGGTTAAACTATAAAATTAAAAACTATTCGGTTCAAATAAGACATTTAGCACGTGCTAGCAACGCTACTAGGATTAAACATGGTAAGGTTAAAGTGTGCTTGCTTCCTCTGATAAAGAGACAACGCAAAGAAAACCAGCTGAGAAATAAAATAAATGGACCGAGAATACCAAAATTCCCTTGCACGCATACAAAATACGAAGTCAGTAGTTCGTGGTAGTC
This sequence comes from Protaphorura tricampata, assembly GCA_034698835.1. Taxonomy (NCBI): domain Eukaryota; kingdom Metazoa; phylum Arthropoda; class Collembola; order Poduromorpha; family Onychiuridae; genus Protaphorura; species Protaphorura tricampata. The sequence goes on along the minus strand of JAQGCB010001300.1, from coordinate 11,143 downwards.
ACTAGTCACATGCATCTGTGAGTTTTTGTAGGAAAGGAAACACTGTTCATGTGTGTTACAGGCAGTTCATAGAATAAGTACTGGTGGTCAAGAGAGAAGTACTAAGAAGTTTATGAACATTAGGTGAAGAGGCATGGGTGAGACCCATGCACATTTTTCGGCAAAGAAATGTGTGAGGTTCCTCAGACAAGATTTCGCATGGCCTATTAGTTCCTAGGAGAAAGTTGTTCCTTAAAAGTTTCCTAATTCTAAGAATATACCGTGGCACATACAAGTGACAACGTTAAGGTGTTCAATTTCTCACAAATTCATTGGACTGAACAGGGAGACCAGGTAGTACGTAAGAAAGAACTGAATTCATAGAAGTCCACATTGTATACATAAATATATTTACAGGTACTGAAGAAAAACTATATACATTCTATGTAGTTTGGAGAAAGTACTCTTGGAGACCCATTTCGTCTCAAGTCTCAAGTTCTCAAATAATAAACTACCCATATATTGTCCACAAGGAAGTATTTTCAGGTGTAAACCTCAAGATCTCTAAAACTTAAAAAAAAACGGACCTCCAGTATTGGAAATGCCCTTGAAATTATTACTAATCCATTTTTTTCTGACCCGATATTTACTTAAAAAGTGGTTTCCTTGTACGTATGGCTGGCATTGCTTACTTACAAATGTACGTACAAAGTACATTTGCTTGGCCAAGTGTCAAAAAAAAAGTTTGGAGAAAGTTGCAAGTGGAACAATAATGCATGTGACTGTGACAAAGAACCAGAGTATGAAATGAACCTTAGTGTCTAGTCATCTTGACACCACAAAATAGTTCCTTGATAGTCCATCTCCGTTGATGATGATTGGGAAAGTTCTTTTTTTGGTTCGGGTCATAAAATATCTAACATTTGAAATGCAATGTAAAGTAATGAGTTGTTCGAAATAATGTCTCTATTACATGTGTGTCCTGAAAATGGTGATGTCCCTTATGATACATCAAGCAAGTTGGGGAAAGGTAAGCAAATTGAGGCAAGAGATAAGGAATGAAATATTCAACTTGAAATTTTGATAGTGTAAGTACCGTCGCGTATGAATATCTAGTCAACTGATTATTTATTTAATCTTTCCTCCATACTCATAACCCTGCCTCAGGCTATCCAATAATACATGAGAACGAGTGAAAACTTACCCGTGTATTAATGATTTCTGCTCCTTGAAGAATAGAATCTGATAGTGCCGTAGACAGCTCAATATAAATATCTTCCAGCTCCTGTAATAAAATAATTCCATTTAATTAGTCCAATATCCGATTGTATTCCGCTCACATTTCTGGAATTCGCAGTTGTGACTACTCTCTGAGCATTTGAAATTTTCATCTACTCAATAAATATCTGATTTTTTTAAGAGAGTATTCCCAAGAGTGATAAATAAAGCAGAGATAACGCTCAGCGTGTCAACCAAGGCGAGTACTGTGAGTTATATCCTCATTGTCGGACATCCTTCCTGAGCCGACCGGCGCCATAAATATTTGCCCGCAAAGTTCTCCAATCATTTCATCCATTCCACTACTTTGATTCGAAAGTAATGAAAAATCCTAGAGTTGATTTTGAAAGTTAAACCAAGTCTCAACTCTTGGCCACAAACTCCTTTCTCCGGAGAAAGTCCAGGAAATGTAAATAAACTTAGAACGAGTTCAAACTAGTAATCGTATTGGCGAAAAGTATTTGTCAATTCTAGTTTACAGTAATGTATTTTTTACTAAAAATAAGCCTATGTTTGTAGTAAGTCTGGTACTTTAGTCCAGTTCGCGAGGCTCACAAGGTGGTTCATAATATTTGGACCACATGGTCATAAAATAAGAACGTACGCAAGACTTTATAAATTAGTCGCAGATACATTTATACCTCAAAAATATAAAAATTCCTGATTGTGCTACTGCGAATCTCAAATATTTCGAAATAAATAGTCCAGACGAAATATTTTGCAGTACTATTCTATATACTAACAGAAGACTTTTCATAATAGCAAGTGTAGTACTGGTTGCACCCACACAAGATATTGTTGTGCTAGAAGTCGGAGTCGGAGCATTCAAATGACCTAAGTTTTTCGGAACTAGAATAGGTTGCGACACACAAACATATCCCGGAAGTTTCTCCGCTATTTAGAATAAACTGAGAAAGTTGTGCGTAGAAAGATCCACGTTGTTGTTGTGGAAGTTTACAGGAAAACTTATCGTGGTGTTTATTTGATTCGACATTGCCATGTCGTGTAATAGTCATTTTCCATTCACTCCCTTCCGAAGCAACTTCATTTCCCACATTCCTTCTTCCCACATCATAATAATAATACCAGGAAATGTACCCGACGCTTACAATGGAGAATGTCAGGAAGAACTGGATAGAAAAAAAAGTGAGAAGAGAAGAAAGTGAAACCATATCACAGTCCAAAGTTGATGCCAATCGTAACTAGGAAATTCTATTCAATGTACGTACTAACACATACAAGTTTCGGGATTTGAATTCATAATAGGTTAAAGGAAGAACGACGGTTGCACTACTTTCTCCAAATAACAAAACTTTCATACCTTTGCTTTCCCACGCAGAAACCATACACTCGCAGTAAAATGGGATTTTCTCCCACATCAAAATAACGACGAATAGTTAGCTCTAATATTATGGAGAAACTTCATTCGATGATAATCTGTATAAGCCATTACTGGAATCCCTCTGATTTGACGGTTTGGATACTCAATACAGCGAAGTGGCAAGGGGTGCTTGCCCCACTGTCCCAGAATCGTAAAATCATCATTTCAGTCCTCACGTTGAATATCAATGGAACCATAAATATGAATTAGAATTCTGACTACAATGTCACCATAATGTACACACAGACATCGATTTACATTACAAGAATGTGCGTATGCTCTGAATTTCTGAGAACCTTGGAATTTCTATGGAATTAGAGTCCATAAATTATTCTGTGAATCAGACACATGGGAGGAAGAAGAAAGTGCATGTTATTCATTTTCCGGTTCAGAATGCTTTTTCTTTCGGGCGGGAGGGAAGTTCGTGACTCGGACCTCATAAAATTTCAATCTGTCTCGATTAACCTGTTTCTAAAGTCAGCTCTCGCATTACTCTGTCAAATACTAACGATCGCGTGTACCCTAGATAAACTTCTAAAAAAATTACTAGCAAATAAGGACGCTTCTACTAGGCTTGCACGCGTTCATATTTTTTTTCTCTGTGTCCGTCAGATAATCATTCTCCGGTGGCTTAATGAATTGAAAATATGTACAAATGTTGTTTACTCCTTCCAAAAGGAAAATATTTTATTTAGTATCCAGTGTTATTCGTTATTTTGCATTTTGTATTAATGATTTTATGGTTATTTCAAACTCAAGGAGTTTTTTTCTGTAACTTCGGTTGATCTCCATTGTAAACCCAAATTATATGTTATTAAAAATTCTATAATTTCAATTTTGGACCCAGCAATTTTTGATTCCGATTTAATACGTAATGTGAACGCTCCGTAGAACTTTTACACAAAAGGACTTCCGGGATCAGCCGGATAACATTTTCAACAAATGATTTCACAGTCGGAATTGCAGTGAAATTTCCCTAGATCATTTGTCCTTTGCACTTTGACTCAAAAACAGAATTCATTTCGACTGTATTTACCAAACTTTTAAACTACGCTATTCTCGTTTGAAGATTTCTTTGAGGTTTTGAGTGCGGCTTCACTCGTTTGCCAATAACTTTGATCATATTTAAGGGGCTTATCTACATACATTGGCAGGGCCATTTATTTAGTAGGTATGTGGTCTATTGACATGATCACAAATCCGAATTCAATAACAAAGAATGAATTGAGTCGAGACTCAGGAAATGAAATACAAAGTGCGAGACGTAATAAGGGAAAGTTGTATTGTAGAGGTGTAGCTCTGAGCACTTTTGCATAAACGGAGAATGCGGAAGATCAAAGTAAATGCATTTTATCTGACTAGGATTGATTGCAGTTGTACACGAAGTCAACTTCAAAGGAACTTCTCTACCAAATAATCGTTTCTGCGTAATTGCCTCCCGTGTACCGGCACCTGGTCTGGCATACTCACCCAGATATTATTCAATTCTATTATTCTTCAGTTTTTTTTTGATAAAATCGTAGTCAGTACTCAGTTCAGTATTGAGCATTTTATGGAGTTCGCAAATTCGTGGATTGGGCTATCAATTAATTGTGTACCAATCGTATCGGCTTTCCCCCAAATTTTTTATACTATAATAAGGCATAAACCAAGTAACATAATTCTAGCAGACTAATTTTCTTAAATAATCACTTTTAGCTCTTGGCATTCTGAGCCCTATTGAAATGCACGCTGCATTTAACACATGCAATAGTGGTGCTCTATAAGTGAATACTGACGAGTTTGTGGATAATTAAATTGGAAAGTTTTGACGAGACCTTGTTGACTTTATTCCAATATCATACGATAGTTTACCATGAATCCTGATGCGAAATGCATCCACTAAGCTTGACAGCCCAACTTAATTAGAACTCTTCTTTATTTGTTTTCACTTTTAATGAAGCTAGTTTAATATTTTTTGATGGGAGATCGAAACCCTAGTTCACTGTGAATCAAATCACAAATGTAATGAGGTATTATCAAACAAACGTGTATTTTTGTTGTTGTATTCATTTTTGGGTCGCCTATGAATATTAAGAAAGTTGGTGTAATTACAGTCAATGTAGCTGGACATTTAGTTAAGTCAAAAGATACCATAAAAATCTTGGGATTTCACTTCGATAGTACACTTTCCTGTAATGTTCATATAAAGAAACTGACAAGTAAACTGTACGCGGTTATTCATCCCTTAAAGACGTTACGACCTGTGATATCTGATATTAACTTCTTAACTTTGATTAAAAGTCTGGTTTTTCCGCATCTAAACTACTTGGCTAACGTGTGGGGCATGGCCACCTCTGAAAATCTGAAACCAATTGAGAAGTTTTTAAAATTTGCGGCTAGGCTAGTTTTAAGAAAGAAAAAAAGTGACAGTGTGTCAGATGATTTAAAGTGTAAACTGGGCTGGCTTGGCCCAAAACAGCTGTATGTTAAGTCAGTTATGTGTACTATGTTCAAAATATTTAATTTTAGTAATTCTCCAGATATTTTTAAGGAATTGTTTTTAACTAATTCAGAAGTGCATTGTTATAACACACGTGGGGCAAGTAAGCTACATTTAGAGCGTACTAGACTTGAATTAGGCAAGAAATGTATTTCGTATGCTGGTGCACGGTTTTGGAATGAACTGAAATTTGACAAAAATTGTTCGTTTATGACTTTTAAGAAACGATTAATTGACTATGTGCTAATAAATTGTGAACGTTTGTAAATTATCTACGTAGTAATAAGTTTTAGTTATAACTATGGGGTTTTGACTGTAGTAATATATCCCTCTTGATTGCTTTCGTCATGTCATTGTTACTCGCGGCGTAAGGACCCATTCGTGGGAAGCCGTGTTATGATCGAATAAATAAATAAATAAATAAAATTTTACACTCCAGTCACAGAACATGCCCGAGTAAAGGTGGTCCCACTTGAAGAATTAAAATATTCGAGAATAAATATTACGTGTGATTACTAGATATTACTCTATTTTTCTCATTACAAATACTTAACTCACACTTTACTGCATGTCGTGTACAATTCAAATATTGATCGAAACTATGTTTGTCGGAGAGATCCAGCATGGTGAAACAAATGACTGTCTGTGATGGACAGAACCATTAAGATGTGAAATTTAATTACCTGGAGAAGAGCTGGCAAGGTTTCAGACTGGTACTCCTTGAGCATTGCATTGGTTCCTCTAAGTTGCTGGACATACGCATTGTGGGCTTCATAATATTGAGACAATGTGTTACTGTTCCCATGCTGCACGTGCAACTGACAGGCTTCACAATATTCTCGATAGGCCTGAAATTGGGATTTAATCAGAAAAATATATATAACTTCGTGTGTATCAATATATTTTCCTCTCAGGAAAAAGGTCAAACTGTCAGTTGGCATGTTTGGAACTGGCATGCCTTCACAGCGTGAACGGAAACCACAGAAATATAGTTCCTGAACTGAACAGACCAGTGAAACGGTCAAAAATCGTACAATATCTCGTGTTAAACTAACACGACTTCACTCATCGTTTGTGGAATAAAAGTTGTATTCATGAAATTTCTGTACAGGTAATCAGATACACCCTGACAGCGAACTTTCATAATATTGAATTAATTAAGAGCTTTATATCACGAGTTTTCAATTATGTATATCTCGCTTAGCATATGTGCATATTTAACTTGTTGGACTTACAGTTAATTTTTGATCTTTCTGGAACATAATTAGAGTAAAAGTGACTTACATTTGAAAGAACTCCTTCAGCTTTGCTGAGAACAGTTTCAAAGCTCTCACGGTGTGCAAATATCTTGCGTGACTGGATTTTTCTACAAAATGTTTTCTCCAGCAGCGGACGTGCAACCTGGAATATAAAAGCAAAAGTTGAGCTGTACTCGACTCAGACACAGTAGAGATCTCTGATTAGCATCAATTTAATTAATATAAGTTGAAAATTTTATAACAATTACATAACCATTATTCTATTGGTGTATAATTCATTTAAAATTACAAATGTGGTTTTTGAATACCTGTCGGCCAAGAGATGCAGAGATGTCGGAATGAGCCTGGGAGTCTATCTCAACTTCTTGAAGCATAGTCTCCCACACTTGAAATAATGAATTCGAACAAGGGGGCCTGAAAATATATAATATGAATAAGAAACATTAATCATTGGTAGCAGCTTTTCGGCAAATGTCAAGTCATAGTCTTGAGTACTTTCTTTCATCCGTCAATTAGAGATTAAATTTTATATCTGAAGAAGTCTAGCTCTATTGTTTTACACAAAAATTGTACAATGTGATCAGGAAGGCTCATAATTGGGATTAAAAAATTGTCATAGGCTGCAGAAACCCCACAATGCCCTTTACGGATGTCTCATTGTGTAAATACGGGTGGCTAAGAATGAGGATTAGTGGTTTTACATTTCACACAACGAGTGCAGGGAAAACCACAGTTTTCTCCGACAAAACCACCCATTAAATGTTTTGCACGATATGGGAGTTACTATCTCAACTGATGTGCATACATTGTCTTATGGTAGTGTCTTCATTCTCATTATCTTCATCATGGCTCACTAGCCCACTATCGTGCTGCTTGTCGTACAGTAACATCGGAAACCATAAACTTTTCACTGTCACACGAGGAACAACCACACAAATTCACACAATCCTCTTTGTTTGCACGAAGCCGAATTCAGGAGCAGAAGTTTTTAGGCTACTATTGAAAAAGTGCTTTCTATCTACACGGTGGATCAAAAAAATTTCCAACATCCAATACTGACCAAGGGAGAGCGAACAGTCAAAAACCAATCTGACTTATGGTTTCACCAGAGAAAGGTTTATGAACCACCCTATGCAAGTATAGATGTTTTTCACCTTTTATTTGGAAATCAAACTACTACACTAGCTGGGTATATGAGGCCAAAAATGAAGTATTACTTCCCACGGGATTTAATAATAGAGTTACAAAGTACTAAAGTACAAAAATCAATAGAAAGTGAGTCCTCTTCCTGGACCCATGAGAATACCTGTCCTTAATTAGGCGGAACTCCGAACACCAAAATTTACGATGTCGGATAATTTCCCACCACCTTACCATATCTAGGGAGTCAAAACTCCACAGAGAATGAAATGGAAAAGTTATATTCTTCACGAATCGATCTTTTGTTTAGAAATAAAATGAGAGTACAAATACAATTGTTCTATGAGAGAAACTAGAATTATTTCTACCATTGGAGTTTGGAATCTGCTCGTGCCCGTTTAGTGTCTCTGTAATTTGTGCGTGCTATAAGTAATTAATTAACTTTTTCACTCCTTCTCTTTGGCTGAATACTTACTTAGGGATTCCTAAAACCTAGAATTTATTTTTACCACTGCCGAATTCTCAAGTTTTGCAACAATATTGTCTGGTTTTGATAATTAATTGCTTTTTAATTACGCACGTTAATTACAAAATGTGCGGGTATTTTCCCAAAAAATTGGGTTATTCGTTAAATAGAAAGATAGATAAAAGATAATTTCTGCGTATGCCCTATGCTTTTTTTTGTGCTGTTGATGCAAAATCTTGCAATTTAGTTACGAGCTATCACTAATTGCATGGAACTCACTTCCTATGTACGCGCTTTATCTAATGTACGTTACGTACACGTGTTTCCCCCGCTGAATCAAGTTCATGACCGGAATTGACCTGAATTTTAGTTATCTTTCGTGTCAAGAAGATAAAGTCGGGATTTTAGCATGACGTGGAAAGATGCGGTTCTAATGCAGAGATCTAAACAGTACAAATAAATACACACATGTATGTACGAGGAATGAAACCTTAAAGGCTTTTTCCTTAAAGTAAACAATCTGATGTACTCAAACTAGGTTTCTATTTCCTCCAGCTGACTCTGATTTTGCTGAGGTTGGGCTTATCAATTTTGACTAGTGAAAGCCGCCCAAGAATATACAGCAGCGGCAACGAACGTGTACGTACCTCAAAGAACAAAACATTCCATATGTACAAACAATATGTTCTCTTGCCAGATTCGTGGTGGCTCAGCAATTTTTTTGCCAATTTTTCTGTCAGTCGTTCTTCCGAACCGAACCACCCTTTCTAATGAGAGCTAAACCGACTCTTACCCGAGTCGAGAGTTGAAATCTAGTGTAGTATCAACGCATGGAAATTCGGTTTACCATCAAATAACAATTCAATGTTAAAATTATTTTTGACATTTCAACCGCATCTTCCCAAGAGCGAATGTTCAGATTTGCTTCATGACTGTGGTACTAAAAATGAATTTTCCAGACCGATCTGAGTTTTACTCAAGAACTTATTTCCTTGTGAGATTGTAGTTGATAGATGCTAGTCACGTACTACCAAGGTTTCGAACTTTCTGACCATCTTGATCTGACACTTATCGTGGGCGAATAGTATGGTATGAATAATTTTAAAGAACGAACTGTTGTTCAGGATTCAGACCTTGTAATTTTTCTGCTTTCCCGGAAATTCCCCGCTTCTCCTGTTTTATTCTTAGATCTTGAAAACGCCTACACACCCTGGTGTTACGATAACGAAACTTCTATTTTGTATCATGGCAGTCCAGGAGATCAAACTCTCACCGTATGTACAGATATTCTACGAAGGAGTGGTCATTGATATGTTTCAAGTGTAATGTTATTCGTTTCGTATTCAGAAGGGCGTTGTTTCTCATGTCGGTGTTTACGCACAAGGGTTTTACTTCTACCACCACCTCCTTTAATTGTTTGCTTGGAAAAACTACAAACTCAAGAGGCGGAATTCGGAGTCGGACACCACTTCCGCCTCAGAGAAACGCAAAAGGAATGGAGAAATTCCTCTTCAGATAAATTGCAAGACCTCACACATACATGCACACAAGTCAACTTGTAAAAGTAGAAAGAAAGAAATGACGAAATGAGAGATGGAGAGAAAATTGACTTACCTTTCTTTTCGTATCTCAGCATTTCTTTTCCTAAAGTTCTCCACGAGGAGTTGTAACTCGACCGCGTGTTGCTCGTGCAGTTGGGATAATTGCTGAGTGAAGTCTGACACTATAAGAAAAAAGAAAAACAAATAGCATTCAAACTCATTTCTTCATCAAAAACTACAAAAGGAAGGCTTAGGTCGAGTAAAATTGTTCTTGTACAAAAACTTGTTCTCACAAAAGTAAAAGTGCTCAAGTTTTTCTCAAGCTTTGCACTTGGTTTCCTCATTACAACAGGAAATGAAGGGAGAGTTTGATGTTCACCGACATTCTTCTCGGATTCTACACATTACATCCAGTTTATACGTACAGGATGGCGATATCTACCTCAGCTCTATTAACACTTTCAGTTTCTAACATATTCGAGTACAATGGATTTGGAACATTTATTCGGCCCAGATTTTGTGGGACTTGAATTGTCCAAATTCGTAGAAATGTTATTTTATGGGAATAAATCCTAAGCACAATTTTGCTGTTCACAATATTGTCAAGGCTCAATGAACAGTAAAAATATTCTGAATCGATTTTGGGACGTTCCGCTATAAAATTATGTTCCGAAGGACAAACAGAAAGCAGAACTAGTGCTTAATTTTTACCATGACACACCTTTATAGTACAAGACAAAGAAGCAATTTCATTCTTTTAGTGCACCCTAACAAATGCTTAACTGTCACTATATAAAATGAGTTAACGGGATATTTATTAGAAAGAAAGGTTAACTTTTTGGCTTGTAGTAGTAACAGCGGACTGACTCCGATGAATCCAAGCCTTGCCATTACATTTCCTTCCAAGCGTACATCCTCATCCGTGGCTCGTAAATAAAGTAAAATTAATGGTTACTGGAGTCATACCAAAACCTCAAAAAGTGAGTCATGGACCCTCTCCGCCATACCAAAAGCAATGCGCGTTGTAATGTACTATAAAGTCCGGTAATTTCTCTACGGGTTTATTACATTATGTCCTGACTCGACCTCACGTTTGAGCGAACCTATTTTTTAGCTGTCCACTTCATGATCATATTAATTTGGATGGGATCATAGGTCAGGTCAACGACCAACGAGAGTATGTACATGTCGACTACAACATTTCAAAGTTATAATGTGCAGAATAGAACAAAACGTGTAAATCAGATATGTTCCTCTGCCCGCCCGGTGCTCATACTTATTCTAAATTTCAAAAGCACAGTTTGAATTAATAATGCTGGTGGTCCACGAGGTTGGCACCTGCTAGTGTTTTTTACTGATACATTATCAGGAGAGTGCAGATTGATAGAAAAGCTCGAAAACATTAATGCTCATCTTTCTACGGAGAATATACTCGGAAAACAACACCCGGGAATTGGCTGACGAGCTCTTTCTCCGAATATTTTCTCTCTACTCTGAGATTTGAGATTTTAAAATTGCATACATTTATGGATTCTATAGTTTAAACTTTTGGAACACTCCGAAAACTTTAGAAAATAAGCGAAGGATCCTCTCTCAAATAATAAAACTAAAACTTCC
>JAQGCB010001299.1:0-15133 GCA_034698835.1 Protaphorura tricampata | reverse complement strand
AAGGGAAAAGGTTCGTTGGATTACATATCGCATTGTTAAGGACAATTCAGTTCATGTAATATGGTTGGGGTGTGGATATCTATTTCTGTAGTATAATATAAGGACTTGGTTTTAGACTTTGACTTTGGCTTATGGTATGGTATGGTAAGTTTTTGGACCGAGTTGCTTCTACCCTTATTTATGGCCTGGTTACATTTTGTCACATTTGTGTAATTGGTTTTCATTCTCGACTCATTTGTCCTCCTTGTCCTACCCTTATATTAAGTCTTGTCTGTCTGACTGTCGTGTCATGCCCTTTGTATTTGGTATTAGAATTGTTACTAGTAAGTGTCGTCGCTGGATACTCGTATGTCGTATTCGTAGTCTTGAGCTAAAATTATTGGAGATTTTATCTTTTCTATTCTTAAACCCAAAAGCCAAAGCCAAAAAGCTTTGGGAATTGGAGGAATACTAAATGGGTGGGTGGGTGCAATAATGAAAGATGCAAATGTAGATGTGTATATATGGGCCTTTTAGGTTGATAAATGGAGATTTTGCCGATGGAGGCATTTTACCCGTTAGATTACATTAGACAGGCATCCAAAGAGAAGGAAAGCACTTTCTCTTCCCTTGTTTTCTCCAAGTTGTGCATTTGTCAGGTTTCGAGTTAATTGTATTTATTGCTTCTATTAGTGAAATGTTTCTTGACTATTTTGGGAGAGAATTCTTGGAAATGGAAATCTTAGACTTCGACTTGACTTGGCTCTTCGGAGGTCGACCCCGAAGTGAAGACCTAGACCACCTGCATTGCTATTACTTATTACGGTTGCACTTTGTGTCTTTAACAGCATTTTTTTGTACATTTAAGTCTATTTATGACTTTACTTGGGTAGGTTTGTGTTGTGTGGCCTAGCCATAGCCCTTGCACCATGGGACCAGTAATAATTTTCTCCCGGAGAACAATTAGTTAATTGTTTAACGTGTACGGGCCGTAATTTTAATGGGAGCCCGCATCCGTTCTCATCCTCATATGTTACCCGCACCCGCACCCGCATAGTAAACTAAAAGCTCTGAAATTTGAACTGAACTAACTCACTAGTGTCAATGATTTTGATATTTAATGCAATTACTACAATTTACCTGAAGGAATAAAATGTCAAAAACAGTGGGTAGACAGTTGGAATGGTAATCAATTATTAGTAGATGAGAAAAAAAAAGTTCTACGATGCCGATGTCGTTCGTGTGCATATACATTTTGCGTGTTAGGGCTTGAAAGTCATGCAATTAAAAATGAATATAAATTATCCTCTGGGGACAGAATTTACAAGGAAAGTTTTCTTTTGTCGGTGGTTAGTTTGCAGTAAAAACTTATGGTACGTACGTACGCTCAAGTTCAAGTCAAGCCTTAGCATATGACTATGACATGCATGCATGTCCTTCCACAATATTCTCCTTTTTTTTCATTAACGTTTCTCCAGAGTTTTAGTACCGACCCGTGTAGCAATACCAATGTCAATGTCACTTTTTGGGCTGCACGGAGAAGTTACATGAAATGAGCCCACGCCTAGCCTAAACCTAAGCGTAAGCGTACGTGTGGTGCACTATGGATACATTACAAGACATTCAGAGATAATTTGAACCCACCGGGACTCTAGTATTTTTATACAATGCGTGGGGTGAAATAATAACGGTTGATTGACACATTAGGATAATGGAAATAAGAAAACGTCAGGGTTACCTGGAAAAAAGATATACCTCTCATTACCTCCGGAGTCCGTACGTACATTCATTCATTCTTTTGACACATTCTCATTGTAATCATCTTCATCTCTCTTTAGGTGGTCCAAAAATTAATATAGATAATAATAGGTGAGCATTATGGCAGGTAGGTTCGAAGTGGAAGTTAGAAAAGACGTGTAATACACGAAAATTAGGAGATCATGATGGTACGTACGTAGTACGTACATAGTGGCGGTTGCCATGGTGACGGAACTGTATACATTGTTAGTTGTTGTCGGTTGTGGTAAATTGTTAGTGTAAGAGAACCTGTAATTATAATGTCTGTCTGCGTGGCCACGGCCACAGCCAGCATTAAAATGTTGACACGCATATTTATGTATTTATCTAAATGGTCGTGCTGTGCGTTGTGGGAAAATAGAAACAGAGACGACATAGAGGATTAGGATTATGATGTTAGTGTTTTTGTGTGCAATACAGAGATCTATGGCTCGCACGTACACGCATATTATTATTAGACTCAAAGATACAATGGAAACAGGCGGGTGGGTAGATTTCTCATTTAGCATTTGTCACTATCATTATTGAAATACTACATAAGTTGACACGGTCTCTCTCGGGTTCTCCATCCATTCTCCGGTTTTGAGGGGAAAAGTGGTTCCAGGTGTGATTCAGTGCCTGCTGTGAGCCGCACCGAGTGTCGACAGACAGGAACAAGGACACAGGACAGGATCGAAATAAACTGAGAGAATGAGAATGAATGTGAATATTCACTTCAATTTTTGTGGATGATGTGAATATTGTGTGTGACTGTGACATTGTGGGGGGAATGGTATGGTTATGGTTAACGGTGTTCATTTTTCGGATGGTTTACACAAGTTTTTTTTTCAGCGGTATGGTGTCCCAGTCCCACATTACTTTTTGGAACAGAATTTTTTTTTGGGAACTACTGGATTATGTACATGTGCGTGTGGTGTGGTATGTCAACCGATTGCCATGGTTTGTTGTGGTTGATTTGTATAGAAGGGTTTCTTTTTTTGGGAGAAGTGTGTAAATGGAGATGTTATGTTTTTGGATATACTCTCTTATTCTTGCCAATTGGCATTGACATTGCCAGCAGTAGCACTTGAGTTTGAATGAATGGATGGGTGACTATAAGAATGGCAATGGGACCGATTTATTTTGGTACGAACGCACTTGGGCACACTTACGACGTGTAGGTACATTCTACCGTCAGGATAGTTTTTTGGAGGTTGGATCCACTTTTGCGACAGTGACAACAGCTTAAGAAAAAAAATTTGGCTTCCCTGTTTATTTTGCAACTGTTGCATAGAATGATAGTAATGTTTATTTCTGTTGAAGTAAGGTGGAGGGTTTATTTAGTGTCGGATGCTGTAAATGATACACATAAAATTCTGTGACATTTTTAGATCGAAGGAAGTGGAAGTGTGTGTGTGTGTGTACTCCGTACCTGATAGTTTTTTGTTGTAATGAAATGGAAACCTGATTTTTGTTTGGGATTGGGATTTCGAAGAAGTAGTAGTTATTGTAACGTAACTGCATGTATGAAATAAAAAGATAAATTGACTGATGAAGGACAAGTGCCACTGATGAGTAAATGGGATGTGTAAGTATGCAATGAATCTCAAAATTTTTACTCTTCGTTCTGTAATGGGTTCTCAAGAGTACTAGCTCAACTTCATGAAAGTATTTGAAGAATCCGTATTAATGGGTTTTCTTTATTTACACGGGATGTTCAGATTTAGACCTGGATGGGAGAAGATGTTAAGAGGTAGTACGGTAGTAGTAGGTGGAATAGAAAGAAGACATGTGCGTGCGTGGGATAAAAATAAAAACTGATAGGTTGTCTTGATTGAAGTTGAAGTTGAAATTTTGGGGGTACGACGGCTACAAGGCGCTAGACATGAGAGAGATGAGATGTCCTTACCGATTAATTTTTCGTAGGCGAAAAATCCTTTTTGGGTTTTGCCGACATGAATTGTGAATGCGACCCAATTTGTCAACGGACCCAAAAGGAATTAGGGTCCGGGGCCAGAAGCCTGATACTTCCTCCGTGTGTTTGCCTAATAGAGTGGTATGGACGTCTGGCATAGCTAATGCGTTCGGAAATCAGCATGTCTTCATTTTTCAAAAGCTTCTACTACTTCTGTGGCTAAAATACTAGCACGAAACGAAACACGGACATTCATGTTTTTTCCTGGGGAACAATGGAATACAATACAAATGAATTGAGAGCAGCCACCGGATTTTTTTATGAAATATAGCTCTGAGGACATGATCACTCTCCTGTCATCTAAACACATGATTGAGAGATGTTTTCATTTCTACGTTTGGTGTACTGTACTGTACGGCCGGCTTGGCCTGAAATTAGTGGTCCCTCCTGCTGCTTTACAGTTGTGTGGGATACCCCTCTCAATTTCAGCAAGTAGATGTAATTTAGGCCTTTTAGATGGAAATGGAAATGTCTAGGAAATATTATACCGTCTGTCTGACTAACTACACTTTTTTTCTGGGTGCCGATGTGCGTGCTTTCTACACAATTATGGAAATAAGGATAAGCGTATACAATATTAGTCATACTACGTTTACGTTTAGGAACAACCCGCTAAAAAAGAAGTGGATTTTTACAAGCCTTTTCCCTAATTTTGGAGTCCACGTCTGCGATAATAACATCTTTTTTAGTTCTAACTGGCTTGCGGGCTTAGGGATTTCGGATTTACTTTTTTTTATATATTATTCGGGGAATTCGTTCTCGTTTCTGGTTCTGAATTATTATAGAGGATTTGTGCGTTATTGTTGGTTTATTATCCCCTTTTCTGTCCAGAAATGAATGTGTTTTCTCGTAGCGCGAGTGTAAAGCCAATTTTCCTTCAGCACTTTGAAATAATTGATATAGAAGGCCATAGTGGAGAGTAGATTCCTTCGTGTGTGCAAATAATCTCTGCACGATTTGCACGCACTGTTATTTTGTTTGCAGAGTCGTTAGTTTCTTTTAAGGAATGATTAGTGCTAAACGTCAAGAACTGCGTGCGTGTCACTCTAACACCAATAATTGAGATTAGGAAAAAGTATGGAGTTAAATTTTTTTTAACCATTCACGTCAGTCAATTTAACGGAAACGAGTAAATATATAATTAGTCGTTATTACAGTAAGTAATGACAGGATTTATTACGTACTATTCGGAAATGGGAATTGTAGATTCTTCTTCGGCTTATTTATTTAATTCACTTGATATTGAATTAAAACGGGAGGTTTTTCTCTACAGTATTTGTTGTTTCACCTGTGCGTGTAGGAAATATGAAATATCCGTGTCCCTGAAGCTCAACTTCGGAAATCCTTTTTTGTAAAACACCTTATAACCTTAAGAAATAACTTGAACGTCCCAAGGACTAAAAGTAACATATTGTTAGATAATATTAAACTGATAAGTAGGTGGAAGCCAGGTGTCACATGTCAAATTATAGAAATGAAATGATGTCGGTCGGTCGGTCGGTCGGGTTCGTTCAGATAGACAGATAGGAAAAACTTACAAGGACAGAGAATAGACGTGCCATTCATGCCCACCGGTTAGATTATGAACGGACACTCCTTGTCTGACATTTTTGAACCGTTCGTTCAAAATACTCATTCATCATATATTATTATATGACATTGACATTTCATTGCGTTTATATCTGTACTGTATGGCATAGCCAGCGGCGGGGGCAAGATTAACGAGCAACTTCCACCGGAATTACCTACTCGAACCGAATTGTTAAATGTTGGGCTATAAGGGCAGGAGCCTTTTAATGATCGCATGATTCGGGAGAAAATTTTTGACGTTTTTCATGTTCTGGTCATATTTCGGCTCTGAACTGAATTTTCATTTGATTCGGGTTTCGGTTTGAAATGAAAAGTTTTGTTCAATTTTGGCATCGTCATTCCTGTCGACGTTACTATCGCAAGATTTCAGGAAGTGTTGGATTTGAGCTTTGGATACGATACAGCTACAGCTGTGTTTGCCTTTTTTTAAAGGTTACAGTTCCTCTTTGTCACTACAGTACAGTGACAGTCAGTCACCCAAATAGGAGATCATATTTGTAGAAATGAAAATGGGAATGGATGACGGATTATTTAGTGTTATCAATCTTGTTTGTCAACTGTAAAGTGAAGGCGGGAGGTTAAACTGAAGGCAATTGAAAAATTAGCATGACGGGGTTAACACACGTCTCCGTCTGTCTGCTTGACTCGTGTGATATAATATAACTCTGGGAAAAGTCATTTTATAGCGATTAATCTCATCAACCATTGCATCGGTCTCTTCATTCCTATTTTCTATTGAGTCATTCATTCATATGACGATGACATAAGCCGGTCAATCCTACGAGGAGACGAATGAATCGATATTTGATACGCATTATTTGGTGCTGGCCGGTCGTGTGCCGATCGCTTGACATAACATCCGGTAATTAATATGTGGTATCCAATATCCAATTATATATTTGTATTTTGTATATGATACCAATTTAGATAGGATGGTTTAGAATATTTTTAATTAATTTTGCTACAAAATTTGTAATATTAGATGTTGTATTTGAACTAGTTTGTTTTGTTAAGATTGAGATTAGTTGTGTTTTGCGTGGGTTGGTTTGTTTTCTATTAAATCTCTTAGGATGAAATGCCCTCAGGTTAAATGAAGATGAATACTTTGTATGTCAAATTTTGCCCAAGATTATGGAAAATTTCTGTTTGTGAAGGTTTGAATTACATTGTGTACCTTCTGCTAAATTGGAGAGATTAAAGAACCCTGGCCTGAAAGATTTTAAGACTTGAATTCTATGTTGAAGAAAGCGTAGAACTGTTTCACCATTTCCCTGGCCTATTTGGTCGTATGTCTTTCCAAAATCTCTTAGAAATCCCGGCAGTTCCGCTGTTTCATTTTAATTACCACCACTGAGATGAAATTTGTCATGCTCTGCATGTGCACGACAAGGAAATGTTAGCAAGGAAGGAGTTTGAGTTTGAAAAGATATTCCATTACTCGACGAGGTGTATAGACTATAGAGGTAATTCTTCACCAAACTACGCTAACGCTATGTTACTAGTGTCGTAGTCGTAGTAGCTTCTTGTAGTAAACTTGTAACATAACTATTCCATTACCTTTCAAGTCTCAACTGTGAAATTCAGATTCCATGTTACGATTCTAATTTTGAGCGACAGTGTGAAATGAGGGACCTGGTTTGGGTTAGGCCAGGCCAGGCTATGTGTAGTGTATGCCGCCGCGGTCCTTTAGTTTCGGAGACTTTCTTCACTTCTTCACAGCATGCAAACGGTTGAATAGCTGGGTAAAGTGGAATTTGGCCACTTTTTGGTTTGGAAGTTTAAATCAAGTAAGAAGTTAAGACGTTCTGATGTACAATGTATTTGAATGGTGTAAGGTTACAAGGAAACGACTCTTCGTGCAAAAATTGATAACCAAATTGACTAAAAATATTTGATGATGTTTTATGAGTAAACACTTTGTCAGAAAATTAATATTTTTCCACTGCTAGAAATTTTAGAAACGTGCAAATATTGGGTGGAACATTGGACATGTTCTATGGAAACTTTCACAAAAATACCAATATTTCGCTATGCAGAATAAGTTCCTTGTAAAGACAGGTTTCCTTGTGGACTTGAATTGGACTTGTACAATGGTTACACTGCCAGCAAGCTGTTGGCAACGGTAATAAAATTATTACATGGCATGGTGGGTTGGGTAAATAAAGTAGACGCGGGATACAATTTTATGACATAAGCATAAAACGAAAGAGATGAGAAACTGTAGCTAAAGCTGAGGTGGGCAGGGTCCTATGGAGGAACGTGCTTTTCTGAATGTGGTTTGATTTGAACCGGGTATTAAATTCGTCAAGAGAGAGAATTATTTGAATGGGGGAAAATATTAAGGATCCGAACCGAATGTGATAAAAGATGACTTTTAACGTATAGGAATTCATAAAGTCCAGTCGAGTCGGGTGCAATGAGCCGACACTTTACACGACTCGGACAATTATAGTACATAGTAACATAGTTATTACTTCAGGAAAATATTACATGGTTTTCATGAATTCATAATCAAATAAATTTTGTAGCTGAGTCAGACAGACAGGCAGACAGACAGATTTTACTGCTCAATTTAAACGGTGGGTCCAAAAAAAAGAAGAAGCACTTATTACAAATAGTTCTATTCAAAATACAATAAAATTCGCATGACTGTATGTGTGTAGGTGTTTTCATGTTCAATTTGAGCGTTTTCATTTGACTTTGCATTTCTGTGTAGGTGCGTGACCCTTCCAGCCACAAAAAACGAAATTCAAAAGTTACAGCACTTTATGTCCCTTCGTGAAATATTAATTTTTCAGTAGGATACTAATAATTTTTTGAGCTGTGGAAATGAAGGACAGGACCCACGGGAGAACTGTGCGTGCAATTTTTTTCGACATGACTAATGACTCATGCTGTTTCATCCTTAGTGTGTGTAATCAATTTCTTGGCCACATCAATAACTTAGATTACATGGATTGATTAAACATTTAATTATACTGAAAACAAAGTCAGTGAAGTCAAGTCAAGTAATTAATGACAATTACGTAAGCGTAGACTAGACATAAAATACTTAATTATAGTAATGTCATGTCATGTACCCTGCTGAGTCGTAAACATTGCACAAAAATATAAGTATTTATTGCTCTTACTAACTGCTGAGTTTGAGTTTCCTACTTGCAAATTAGTAGTCAACTCAATTAGTAAGTCAAGTCAAGAGGTTCAATTTTTTTCTAAATCTCGTGGGTGTTAAAGAACGAGAAATGAATCACCATAAGCGTAGTAGTTGTAGTTCATTTTTATTTGTTACCCTCTTGAGTTGTACGTACGTGTGTGCGAAAGTCTCGGATCAGCTCTCAGGATTTTTTGTGTTGATTTATGCTAACATTTATAATTTAATTGTGCAATTAAATTTTGAAGATGCTTACTTGGTGTATGAGTGAGTGGGTTGGAGAATAATACTTATCAATAACTTATCTTTTCATGAGTTGCACACTGTGCTGTATGCTGTGAGGAGAACCAACCAGGTGAAAGCTTAACTAATTAATGCAATGAGCTCGCCTGAGCTTGAGTCTGAGAAACATGAATGCAATGCAATACAATTTAAAACAAGTACAAAGGAGTTGAGTTCAATGGCACTCAGAAGCAGACGCACCCAGAGGAATCCAAAATCTTATATTGTTACCACTACGTAGGTATTATTGTCTTGTCCATCACATCAATAAATAAATAAGATGAAGTCTGAAGTCGGATGATGCAGGCAGTAAAGACAGCAGTGCAAGCAGTGCAGTGTTCGCGGACTGAATTATAAATAATCGTACTTATGTTTTATCTATCGACCATGTTCATTTCATTATTAGGATGAGGATCCTGCATCTTTGTACTTATGTACGGCGTACGGGTCGGGATGAAAGGAATCATATTTAATTTTATTCTTGTCAAGTTTGACCTCTACTAATTCTGATTCTGAGTTTGATGTACTTGTTTTTTTTTATTCGTTCGTATTATTTTTGAGTAGACGTGGACAGACAGGTATTCCTTTTGGTAGATTGAGTCATGGGACGGTACGAATTCCAAAGGTGGGAAAACGTGTTACGAATTAATTATTTTAGTTGCATCCGCTGAATCCGCTCCGGACATTTGCTATCTGGAGATGTCAATCTTTTGGTGGTCAAATTCAAGTTGGCTTATTTTTTTGTCCCTTCGAATTCATAACAGGTGCAGGCTGGTGAGTTATGAATTCGAGGTAGGACCGCGATGCGACTTGGACTCGGACTGTTTTATTTTCTATCATACATATTTTAAAACGTTAAAAATTTTAGCCGGATTTGAATTGAAGATTGCATGGTCTACCGGTCGGGTACTTAAAATGCAGGTATTACAATGACTAACAAGACAGTCGATGGACATTAAGACAAGACAATATCACGCTTGCCCTCAAGGTCAACATGATTTTACCTAGCAGGGGTGTATTTTGACATTTACCTTACGAGTTTTGCACATGTGATCGTCATTCCTCGACTTCATTGTTTTCAAGTTTTAGTGTCTGGATAAAAGATTCAAGCATCAAGTTTTTAAGTTTTGTCTCTGGAATTTTAGAGGTTAAAAAAGCCATTGGATTGAATTCATTAGCATTTATTAATGTTGAGCATGCAAATGCAAGTTTGTTCGTTTGAATTGCTGTATTATTATATTGCAGTTTTTCCCATGCATCCAATGAATGAATTCACATTTGTTCACGTTGGTTGGTTAAAAAAATCAGTCCGTTGAGTTTATAAATATTTTTCAATGATGACTACTGACTTTACATTACATTTCTTGACCAACCCTTGCCTCCCTTGTCTTTTTAACCTTGGGGAGTCGCAGTTATTTATTTAGTTTAGTCATTAGGATTACATTAAATATGGACAACAACGCAACGCAACGGTGTCTTGTTCAAAATTATTGATCAAATGAGTCAAAGGGC
This sequence comes from Protaphorura tricampata, assembly GCA_034698835.1. NCBI lineage: Eukaryota > Metazoa > Arthropoda > Collembola > Poduromorpha > Onychiuridae > Protaphorura > Protaphorura tricampata. Next base: position 4,868 of record JAQGCB010001299.1, on the reverse strand, counting down.
TAAGACTAAGACTAAGAATTGCACCTGGTTCTAGTTATCCTTGGTCTGAAAAAGGAGATGATGACAAAGAATACTATGCATGTCATGCGGGTGGGTCTCGAGTCTGGGGTGGAGACCTGTTCTGACCATATATATTTGTGTTGTGTTTTTTGTTTTGCAAAATTAAACTCAAATTCGCACTTTGTTCACACGAAGAAAAACCTGTAGTTCCTTCTGAAAACGTGATAAAAGAACCGGTAGCCGGTTTGGAATCAATCAAATAAGTTTATCTGGGTTTTTTTGAAGTATGTTTTAGAGATTGACAGTAATTTTATGTAAAGACTAAAGACCAACCAATTTCCAGTCACGAATGTTTTTTTACGGAACGAAATTGTTTTTATTGTCAAAAATGAAGTGTGTATTTTATTTAATGACGTGTACCGCCGTATTTTCTGATATTTTAATTCCAAAGTAAGTTCCGACAAGTTTCTCCGGTTTGTAAACAATGTTATCACGGTAATCTGTGAAAATCTCATGAATAAATTATAGAATTTGAAACCATGATTTCCCTTTATGATGCTAATAAAGAAAACCACACAAGGCAGTAAGACATAGACAAGTGGAATGAAATGAACAAATCTGTAGGATTGCTTGTTATTTTCTACACGACAGAGCAGAGCATGAGCATACATACACCCACTACCCACGGAAAAGGAGAAATTGTTTTTTGAGGATTGTGGATAATAGCAACTCTTTATTTTCGTGTTTTTATGCTGCTTTTTCCCTTCATCCTCCGCTGCCTTGCGTTGCGTTGCGTTCGTTCTTTAGCAATAACATTTTACGGTTTTCGCTACAAACAAGAATGAATGTGATTGGACTGGTGGTGGTGGAGTTGGATTGCATGGTCGGACGCAGTGCATGAATATCACTGAAATTCATCTAATCTAAGTAAGTTAAACTCAGTGGCAATGGTAAGGCAATAGGAATGGCAATAGTAGTCGTAGCAATAGTGGATCCAATGTGATTTGAGATAGGATTGAGATACCATGGATTTAAGCGGAGGGGAGAAAAAAAAAGATACACGGAGCTAGGCGAGTAATGGGCGCTTCTGGAAGACCAAAACCAGCGTTACGTTAGATTCGTCTCCTGCACATTTTTTTTCGGGAGAAAAACGAACGCATTTTTGGACAGATGTTCCTTTCTCGATTTCCATTTTGATAAGACCGACGTGACGAACACGGTGATGCGTAGTGTGTGTGGAGTAATACTTTTGGGTTTTGGTTTTGTCGTATAGTATAGTGTCCTAGTCATCTAACTTGAGGACAAACACCACCAAAACTGTACTACTTGCACTTGTACATTGCACTCCAAATCCCCAAAATGGACAATGCAATAGGATTTTGACTCTGGAACTGCAAGTCCAAGCTCAGAAGTGACAGACTTCTTTTGAACATTCCTTTACTATAATAATGACATTCAGGAAGGAAAAGGGGAGTCCCAATAGACGGACTGGTCTTTTATGATTCAGATGTTATAGCTGGACACTGGACACCCAGATCTTCAAACTGCATCAGGGTAATATTTGTATTCAAACTGAGACGCTCAGAAAGTCGTTAACAATTGCGTGCCATTTTTGCCATCGGCAAAGAATAGGAGTTGTGTAGGGGAAGATGGTCGAAATGTGTTGCAATCTTTCAATACCGAAGAACATTTGGGGCTTTTGTCAATTTCATTTATTTTGACCAGTTAGGGAACGAAATTTCAAATTCTGACTTCTTTTTGCGAATGTATGGTTAGCACGGTTTTTTACGAATCGATGTCTCGAAATTCTCAAGGAATTGATCGATCACCGGGTACCTGCAACCATTTAACACAATGTTTATTTCTGTGTTTGTTTTCACAATGACTCAACGGTACTCAACGTTTGGAAATGACTATGGATAGACATGTGACAATAAATAGGTACCCGAAAAGGCGTACATTAAAAAACAAAAACATGCAGCGTTGCAAAATGCAGAATGTTTTCAATTTTGACAGCGGACGAAGAAAGACGAATCAAGATGTTAAATTTAAAATAACCATAAATATTTGTACTGCAATCTTTATCAAAAGGACAACAAATTCACGACAATGTTTTGTGCTGTGAACACTGCAATTTATCTTAACTGGCGACAGCAGTCTTTAGCCGGTGACTTTGTCATTGTCTGTTCCATTTTCCATAGAGTTCTCAGGAAATTGACGCAACGGGAAGATTGTCGCTCGATTTTTATTATGTCTTCTCTCTCCACTGTCGTTTGTTTGTTCCATTCAACCCATAATGTAATGTAAATATGTGGGTTAGTTGGTAGTGCGAAGTAAATTGTGCATGTCAACTATGTATGTAGTATATGACATGGTTTGTCCCATCATTTCTACACTTAATGGCATTTCGTGCAGCAGTACAGGGTAGAATATCGACAATCCAGTTCCTTCCGTAACTCGTTAGTCACTCTGACTGACTCATCGCATTTGAACGAACTGAACTAAAAAATAGTGTCTCCCATTTAGTCATTTGTTGATAAGAACCTGTTTTTTTGGCTCATTGCGTGTATGTGTGTTTGGATGTTGGAAGGAAATCAATTTAATGATGCATGAAATATGAAAATTCTAAATGTAAGTCCACCTTACCTTACCCAGTTTCAGTTTCTTTCATAGTTTCTGCGGCCCATGGCCCTGGAAAAACAAATATTTTATGGGTTTCACTGTGACATTATCGTTGATATAGGGCGGAAGGCAGAAATGGCAGAATGTGTATGTGTGAGTCTGCCAAGTTGAAATATGGATATAAGTTTTTGGGCACGGGCACGCCGCGCGGGCTCATGAGAAACAAACTTTATCAAATTTGCAACTGATTTTGGAATGGAATGGAATATCTGAATTTGGAATGAATTATATGAAAAGGAAAGGGAGATAAGGTAGGAGAAGAGTAAATCCTGAGCTGGGTTCAGTTTCAATCATACTCAGGATTCAAATGCCCGAAAACGTGATAGATAAGGGATCTAGAGTATGATACCATGGGGAAAATTTATCGGTGGTAGTTTTTGAGTATTAAAGTGGAAGGAGGAGGAGCAAATCCTGTGGAGTACTTAATAGCACCCATCCCTTACCCTTATAGATCGATTTTGAGGGCAGATTGCGTTGTTCATCTTCGATGGGCTAGGGTGTGTTCTCCGGAAAATATAATTTTCAGGATTTTGGAGGTACCGTGACCGTACCATGTGTGCCGTGACGATGGGTGACTAAGAATTTTCTGGTCAGCGATATATTGACCATCATTTGTGAGAGAGATGTGTAGCTGACGTTATGGAATTATCAAGGGGAATGTCTTAAAATATATTAGCTGATTGTCAGGTCGGAATGAGCAGGTGGTCGCCGAGCAGTGCTGTAAAGTTATCATAATTTGGTACTTGCTTAAATCATAGTCAGAATTTGTGTGTATTTCATAGAGAATGTTTGATAGGAAATTTAATATTGGAAAATCTCTTCAGAGTAAAGCGGACACCAATTTTTTATATCATTCGCAACATACATGGTCGTTTGGATTGGACGTTAGGTTTCAGTAAGTACAGTATTGTAAGATTTGGATTGGCAAGTAAATCCTGTCTGTTCTCTACAATCTGTCTAAAAGGGATCTCCCGTGGGGTCTTCCAAAATTCATCCTTTGATTTTCTTTAAAATTCTGATTGAAATGAGAATTATACATAGAATTCTCTGAACCATAAGCTTAAAATCCCTCAAAATACCCTGATATTATATAATAGGCCTGTCTGCTTTCTCCTCGTGCAGCATTTCCCCTTCTCTCTCCTTTCTCTCGTCTTTTGAAAAAATTAGCAGAGGGTTGCAAAGCATTTGCATTACCGTTACTACATTCGTGCGTACGTAATGGAGGATTTCCGGGAAGGGGGGATTATTTATACGCACAACGCACATGCAGATGATTTTTGCCGTAAATATTGGAGATAGGTAGGTTTTAGAGAATAGAAAATAGAACCGAGGGCTTTGGCTTAGTCTGACTCTTCTAATGGAATTTCTCTACAAGGTATGGTATGGCACGGAGAAATGTATTTGATTAGTGAGTGAGCCAGATGATAGGAGTTTCAGAGTAATGATGATGTGATATAATGTAATGTGGCTTGTCTGCATTCCACAATGCATTTTCTAAGCTTGACTCAACCCCAAGGTTTCCTATTGTACTTTTTTTCCCTTGTAATCTTTCCTTCGGGAGTCTATTAAATTTTATCTCTCTTGCGTAAGGAAACAGCAAGGTTCTTTCTCTTCTCTGGTCGTTCATCTAAATTTTGAATGATAAATGAAAAGTCGTTTAGAGATGGTCGGTTTGAGAATTTGAATCTCTGTATGTATTGTATTGTGTGCTAGGTATAGGTTTTATATATAGAAAGACCCCCTTGTGCTCCAAAATAATTGAAATGAAGGAAAAGGATTTTGTACAATTAACTAATGTCCCTTGAATTGTAGCCAATTTGATTTGTTATAGGAACTTAAGTCGGCTCGGCTCGGCTCTTCTATTACTCTATTCATCTATTATATGTATTCTTCTGGATTTGATAAATTTCTCTATGTATTACCGCCTGACTTAGACATGGTTTATTCCCATAGGAGTATTTTAAGGTAGGGGTGAGTGTGGCTGCTCAAATGGTGGATCACTCACTCACATACATCTCAACTCAACCCTTTGATTTTGATTCATCTCAGTTTCAGTTTTTCTCATTTCCTGTAGTGCAAGAATTATATGAGAATGAGAGGAGGGTTCCCTAGTTGGAGTTTTGGCTTGATTGAGCTCCTGAGAACTTAAACTACTGAACTAAAATGCAATGCAGTGCAGTGAATAA
>JAQGCB010001298.1:0-15136 GCA_034698835.1 Protaphorura tricampata | reverse complement strand
ATAAAATGCTTTATTTAATTCCAGGTGTGGAGATCCAAAAGGCAGTGCAGAGCACTCGGCATTGATCAAACAAAACTTGTTCATGGCACAAAGCTTTACCTGAAATCCAGGCCATCTTGCTTTCCTGGACCATCAAATTCGATTTAACCGATTTTCCCATTACACTATTATCTGTTGAATGGTAAGGAATGAGAAGTGGCAAACTATAGTTTCTCATGAGCGGAATTATGAATTCACCATGACCTTTCGTTTTTACAGAATAGAACATTGGAATTGTGGCTCTGAGGTGCAACCTTTTTGGACGACTTTCTGCTGTTGCCCCAACTGGACGAGCGACTTTATTAATATACATAAACAGTAATTTACGTATTCTGGGTTTGAGTTGTGAGTTGTGACGACTCAAGATATAAGAACTAACAATTAATTAATGTAAATCTCAATCTCAATTGGTGCTAACACTTCGCGCGCATAATATATAATTGAACCGGACCTGTAAATGAGTGAATTATGTATTGCCGGAAATAAATTAGCGTGTTTCTCGTGATTAGTGTTACGGTTTGACTAAAGTATTTATTTTAAGTGCTACTTCGATTTTCAGCACATTTTCATTTAGTCTTAACAGTTTTTATCATTTTTAACATTTTTCGTAACAAGAAGTGCAGTCCTTCGACATTTGTTAGTATTTAGGCTCTACTACGCGAGAGGAGGAAGGGAAGGAACAACTTTCGAATTTAAAGAAATCAAAAATATAGGAAACAGTAACTAAAAGAAGCGAGTTTTTACGCAATAGGTGGAACAGAGGTTGGTGGAGTTGGTGGAGGTCGGCTTTCTTTGTGACCAGGACAATTATCGCAGTCATCTTCACTCTCACTTGAGGATTCTCCATAGGCCCGAGGTTTCTTGTAAATGCAACAGCCTAAATGAAACAAACAACATTAATCTTTCTATTTTAAAGGATCAAGTCTTGGTGGAACGGTTAGGACTATATTTCGATAAGAAATTATCAAAGCATCAGGGCCAGCCAGGGGGAATGAAGAGAAGAAATTATTCAAGTTTTTACAGTACAAGGCAATTGTTCAATATTGTAACAAACTGGCCGTACGGTTGAGCGACTCCTTGTTTGAACACATGCAGAATTCATCTATCTTATTAATTTATTCAACTTACATTTTGATTTCTTTTTATTCATTTCCTCATTGTCAACCGTTGCTTCGGACCAAACGACTTTCTTTTTCTTCTTTGGTTCTTTTAGCTTTAGTCGAACTGTTGCAGCATTTTCTTGACGCTGAAACGAACACAAAATATAGTTATAGTTATGTGTTTATTCATTTTTGACGATCCTCCATGATGTCATCGCCCTACGACGTACATGTACAGTTCGTGACCTTGATTTGATTTTAAAAAACTGAGAAAAATTCTTACTGTTCCCTCCGGCTCCTCATGGAGTGTGAGTGATGGGACCACAACGTCACTTGTCACCCGAGATGCCATATTTTCAAAAAACACAAGAGATCTTGAAAATTGACCAGAAATTGGGTCAATTCTTGATTTTTCTTAAAATTTCAATTTAGAAATTTAGTAAAGTCAAGTCAAGTCAGACTGACCAAAAGCGCGGACTCTTGGAGTCTTTGGTGTTGCGAGAGAGAAGAATTTTGTAATTGAAATTTAAACACGGCACACGTGAACTTAATCAATTTCGAATTTTAAGTAATTTCGATTTAGAACAGAAATTTAATTGACAGTTTCAAAATTTTAATTTTAAAAATGTTCTACTTCAGATGAATTTGAATTTCCTGCGTTGATGGGAATACGTAGATTCTGCAGACTAATTTATCGCCCTACCCCGTAATGGCTTTCTTCACAGGGTGGTTCATAACGATGTACTATACCAAGAACATTTGCGTTTGCGTTGCATGGACTTTTGGACGAGTTATTGTACATTTTGTAGAGACTTTAATGTGGAATCCGTACAGCTACTGATTTTTTAAGTAATATCGACGCGAAAAAATACAAACACAAGTACCGACGATAAAAATAAAAGTAGGACAAATCCGAACGGTTAATTTTCCCTAATACAGTGGACTCTCTATATACCGAACTCGAAAAATGCAGCAAATTGTGTCCAATAAAGAGAAAGTTTAATATACAGAAAGTAGAATAACAAAATAGTGTATGCAAAGGAAGTTCTTGCGTTCCTGACATTTTGGTCGGTATAGAGAGGTGTACGATATAGGGGAGGTTGATATATAGAGATTCCACTGTAACGAACTTCTTTATTGAACACGTTAGCCTACAGATTAAACATTATAAAAATACATCTTCGATTTAAAAGACTCTTCCGTCCTTCACTTCCAAAAACTCTTCTTGATGAATAAACTTGATGAGACGAGGGTTTCATCTTTGAGGTTCATAGATTGAAGGAAACCAACGTCACATATCTCATCTTCATTACAAAAATTGACCTTGGGTTTTTTTTTGCAGTCAGTGAGAAATAGTTGGTCCGCGTTCCTCGTTGGCCAAGCAAATTCTGTTGATGATGGTGTTTGGAACGAAATCACAAAAATTGTCTCACTAGAATTGACTCGAAGAATTTTTTGATAAAACATACAATACGAACGACTCTGTGTTATTTTAGCATATATGAACTACAATCTACAAAACAAATTGATCAACTCCGCTAAATGTAAATTGTGAAAAAAAGTTGTTCAATCCAAAATTAAGAGACAATGGAATTTATAATTTTGACAGTTTATTCTGTACTGCGGACGATTTCCTTTCCATTACGTCATTTCATAATGAAAACAACATTTCTAAAATATATTCTGAGTATTTATCTGCACAGGGTAATTTACGTCATTGCACAATTAAAGAGGTCTAAAACATCAGGTACGGGTACCGAGGTACCATTATATTAAAATACTACAATCATTATAATTTTGAGTTAGGCTTTGGAATCGTATCTCCTGGATATTCAGTTTTGAGTGGTTTCGCTTGAAATCCTTGAAGTCGTCTCGTGTACAATTCTGGCACTAAAGCTTCCAAAGCTATGTGAGTAATTATGGCTGTGAGACCCCAGAGAGGAACATCAGGTGGCTCATCACTCTCAGCCGTTTTCGGGTGACGAATATCCAAGTTTTTAAACACTGGCATTAGAAATCCCATTCTGAGTTTCTCTCTCCAATTGATTGGATTACATAAATGTTCCAGGCTGACAGTGAATGCTTTCTCAACTTCATTTGGACTAATTTTTAATTTATCTGGATCCACATTCCCCAATTTTAAGAAACCAAGTACAGGAGTCACCCCCATGATTGCAATTAGACTGGGCAATGGAGAAAGTGTTGTCCAAATGTCAACTGCGTCTCTTGAAATTCCAAGCTCTTCTTCAGTTTCTCTTAAGGCTGTCGTGATGTCACTGCCTCCATCCTCGGGGTCAGCTGCCCCTCCAGGAAAAGAAATCTCACCACTATGTTTGTTCATGTTTAGGGATCGAAGTGTGTAGAGAATGGCAGGTTTACCATTTTTGTCATAGCAGAGTGGTATCAAAACGGCAGCCCTTCTTGAGAACTTCATGTCCGTAAACATAAATCCAGTCTTTTTGTTGTGAATATTATATATCGTATGTTCTCGATTTTCCCTCGAGTACACATTCTGAAAATTTTGACTGGTAGAAGATGTAGAGGAAGACATTGGGGATTTGGTAGAACCTGCGGCTGCTGCTGCGATTTCCTGAGTACCTCTTTTCAAGTATGGACGGGCCAGAAACATTGACTGGAAAAATAATTAAGCTCGGATTAGAACATTAAAGCACTCAAACACCAAAACCAAAAATGGAATTTTAAACGAAATGTGAAGCTTTACTAAACCGCAAATCTATAAACACACGAATTAGCCACACAGTAAGATATTTTGTTTAAAAAAATTAAGATTTTGCACCTTTGTCGACATTATCGGTTTTTGTGGGTCCCCAGAAATTCTCTCACATGCCATGCAACCAAACTGTCAAAATTTTTCAGAAAATTAATTCATTCCAGGTTTCTTCACTATCTTCACGTTACGATTTTGGATTTCCGTTAGCTCTGTGACCGTGCAAATGAATGTTAGTAAATCAAAGGTCAAGAGTTCAAGGGTAAAATCTGTTATAGGCAAAACATTCAGACGAAATTATGCCAGCCAGTTCAAAAAAAGAGGCAATAAAAAAGCTAAAATATGCTAGAAATGCCTTGTACTTACTTTTAGAACGGGAGAAGAGTCCCAATTCGAGATTGTGAATTTTCTTCAGACAAACTTTTTTTAATAGACCGTATTTACATTTCTATTTTAATTAAAAATATTAATTTTGAAGAACTGTTCTAAATTTTTCTGGTTTGATTTCACAATCCGTTCAAATCTATCCACGTGCACGTGGGAATTTCAGGGTGGTTCGTTCACTACTGTTGTACAAAGTGTATCTGAAAATACTGAAATATCTTAATTCAGAAATTAAGGGATACATACAAACAGTACATACAGTTAGAGAATTTTATCTACAAAATTTCATGAGAAAGAAGTTGGAATTAAAAATTCAGTACAATTTTTTGATGATCTTCGATCGGGTCCGTGGAAACAGTAGTGGAAGAGGTGTGTAAAAATTCTGCACTAGAATTTAGTTTGTAAACGGACACCGCAACTGCAACTTTGCAACTAAACTGTACGACTATAACTCTCGATTTTCCTTGAAAGTTTACATTTTTATAAGGCAAATGCAAATGTGAAGGTTTCTACACAGATATTTCCACGAGGAAGAATAAATGTAGCCTCTTGGAATAACAGACTTTCTGTGGAATTCATATCATATCCGTCCTGTTGTGGTACAGTTTTGGAAAGCTGAATCCTGAGAAGAATTTCCCATACGCCGTACGTAAGATAGGACGCAGCAGGATGTTCTGTAATATTTTATGTAAATACTTGATGAACTGTCATATTTTATCCAATTCTATAACCCTGCATGAGTCTCAATTATGAAATAGTTGTCATGAAACTGTTGTTGACCCCTTGGGGTTCAAAAACATTTTTTCTTCGCGTTTGAAAATGAGAGACACGAATTGAACTCAATTTCACAACAGAGCTCAAAGAATTCCGAATTGTAGGATTCGTTTTAGAAAATATAAATCTGTGAACATGAAGAAGGATTGTGAAGCTCAAATCCAAACACCAATGCTGATTCCGGCCAGTACAGATCTTTCAATTCAGGTCAGTTCAGCCCAAACTAAGACTCCGGATCAGAAACGGAGAATTGGGAATAATGACGGAAATGGAACCAACAAGAAAGTCAGAGTTGACACTCCGAGATCATCCCTGCGTGTGTCAAATCCAGAATCGCTTCTGAAGCCAAAGGCCATCAACTTTGATGACCATACAGGGTGTTCCAAAAACGAACTTAAAAAATTATTGCTGCACACCCCAAAAGTGAAGCATAGTTTTGACAAGGAGAGCTTTGTGGAAACCGGTATGAGGGGTACGACTCGTCCTCAGGAATCTGCAAAAATATTGGGGTTACGGCAAAAGTTTCGAACCATGACCTCGAAAAATCTATCATGTGTAGATTCAGAGAAAACTGACCAGGACCTTAAGCAACATTCCGTAAGTTCCTAAAATCCGAGCAAATTATTGTAGTCTGTCCAGAATTTCTAATGTCAAGACTAAGAAAATTTAATATTTCAGGATTTTTCTGAGTCTCCAGCCAATAAAGTTTGGAATGAGGAATGGACGAGTCAAAAACAATTCAGGAAGCAAATGGATTTTATTAAAGAACAATCACTGATGATCTTCGAGTTAATCGAAATGGTAATGCCGAAATTAATTTTTGGGGGTGAAGTTTTCATTACTTTTAACTATGTCATAATATGTGTATTATTTTCTAGAATTCAAAATTGGAGAAAGGAATGATAGAACTGAAGGCAAAATCCAAAGAGAGAGAGTTCATTTTGGAAAAGAAATTGGAAACTTTAAAAGTTGCTTTCACTGCAAAGATTGTTCAGTTGAAATCATGTCGTGAGAAAAAGGACTTTGTCCGGGTCGACCCATTCTCAATGCTTCGGTTTAGTGCCAAGAAATATTGAAGAATGTGATATTTGCCCAATGAACAAAATTGGTGCAAAAATTAGCAAGGTGAAGGACATGGCTCACTAATTCTCTCAACACATTTGTCTCAATATATTAACAGTTTTGATCTATTTCTCATGTAATTCTTTCTAATACAGATAATCTGGTCGTGAATGGAGAACTCGGATGACTTCTTAACCAAAATGAATGCAAGATTACACAAGATGAAATATTCTTTAACAATTTTTTCTTACTTTTTTTTCAAATTACGATGAATTAAAAGGATGAAATGTTATGTTAGATATAATAATGTTCTTCCAAAATGATACAAATAATTTTCGGTCTTTTTCTATATTGTTAGTGTCGATTTTTTAATATCAATGTCAAGTTTCGAAACAATTGTCAAATGCTATGAAATATACGAAAATATGTTCATCGAGATTATTTTATAATACTGATTGTGAGTTTCCATTTGTGTTAGTATCCACTATTATCCACCCGAATATTCAAGTAAGAATATTGAACGAGTCAGTCGAACTCATTTAGTAAATTGAACCGGAATTAACAGGACACACAGGAACAGGTTCCACAAATCATTGATTTAAAAGTTCCAAGGGCTGCCAGATTTCATATCCATTGAGATCTGGAATTGCTGTCATGGTCAATGGAAATCCAGCTGTTATTACCTTCAAACAAACATTTTAGGAATATAAAATCGAAAACTACTGTTACCTGAAACCAAAAGATTTTCAAATTGTTTTCAAACCTATTTGTCAATGCGTATTGGCATCTGACAATAAAGTTAAGAAAACATGAAGAAAACGTGTCAGTCTGACAAGACCCAAAAACCCTTCTGGATCTCGACTTGGACAGCAGGGTCATCCCAGAATCAGAAATGTAAAGTCGGAAACAATGACGTTGTATCGGACGGGGTCACCCCGCGTCCTCGTGGTGGGTCAAATCTTGGAACGGTTCTCAAACCTAAGAGCCTCAACTTCGCTCGTTCCTGTTGCGAAGCGGAAAAGTCATTGCTTCCGAAAGTGACTCCTGTAGGATTAAAAACCAGGGATAAATTTCAATCTCCTTCTCCATCCCCAAGAATATCAGCAGTGATTACAACCCCAAAAGTCAAAAGTACAAAGAACAAAGAAAATTCCGTAAAGAATCCACGGAATTTGACGGCTCGTCGGCAAAATGGCCAATCTTCGAAACTCTTGGGCCAAGAGATTAAGAATGTCGTTCCCGAAGAACACTCAAGTAAAGAGTCAGAAAAATTCGATCAAGTCCCGATATTAAATTCAGTAAGTTTTCTGTACTAAAACCTAAACCGCTCTAAATAATGTTAATTAGTGTGAAACACCGAAGGAAAGTAAACGATTTTCAGAAAATAAAATATTATCCTCCACAGGAATTTTGTCATTCCCCTCCTGGCAATGTATTTTTGGAAGATGAAGTGATGAAGCAAGACGGGTTTGAAATTCGAATGGATTTGATTGAAGACCAATCACAGTCTCAAAGAATTGTCGACTTAATTGAAAAGGTAAATCAAAAATTGCTTTGGATTTATGGAACCTAATTATATATTTACAATACTTCAGAATTTGGAATTGGAGAAGGAAAACGTAGAACTGAAGTCGAAATCTGAGGAGAAAGATTTCCTTCTGAAAGAATATAGAAAAACTTTCGCAACTTTCCGTACACAGTTTGCTGATTTGGAATCGTGAGTTTACATAAAACCGTAGTATAGGAGTATTGTCACATTGTATGGTTGGAATGTAAGACGACAAGAAAAATACGGACGATGCGTAAACGTGTAGTGCAAATGCATTTCCAAATTCATATTATAAGCAACAATTTTTTAGATGATCTTGACAAAGTAATTCTGGTTTTGCGTAGAGAAATACGAAGAACACCCGGGATTGAAGACGAACAGAAGAAGATTCAGTTGGGAAAAGTCAGAAAAATGAAGGACTTATATGATCAAATACCAAACAAACTAGAATGGCGTACTCCAAAAAATAAAAGCAGTGATGATGAATTTTAGTAAGTAAGAAGTTTACGCTAAAAGTAAAGTAGAATTATCTGGCCTGATGCAAAGGAATTGAGCCAACCCTTGCAACATTTGATTCAAATTCAAAAGTTTTTAATTGTAAGTGCAGTTTTACTAGTGTAATTCTTTTTTATTATTTTGTAATATGATGACTAGTGATGGCTATAAAATCACAAAATGTGTTGTAAAAATAAATATATTCGTTCTAATCTTGAAAATGAAATTGTGGGCATTTTATGGAGAATTTAGTTAGTTAGTTAATTGCTTTGATTATGGTCAAGAATTTCAGCTTTCGCTGTTGTCAATATTCAGACCCAAGACAATTTTGCTTCTACCGGCACATATAAAACAAAAATCTAAAGTCCGCATTGCTGTCTTTCCGCTTCACTGACATGACATAAGGCTCTTCTGAAGGCATCAAATGAGGGTGGAGTTTAGGATATAAAATTGTATTAATAAAATGTGTATAATTGGCAGGCCATGCACTACATGTTATGCTCATGGGATCGAACCCTCAACATGGTGTAGTAAGAAAGGTTGCTTGAATAGCTATCCGTATTGGAGCTGGTTGGTAGTGAATTTCCGGAAGCCAACACTGTCGTCAATGAAACCCTTTGAGTCGTATGGACTTTGCTTTGCAAATACAAACCTTCCGAAGACTTTTTATTTCATGGCATGATTTCTTCTAAAAAAATAGACGTTGGCTTCAAAGAGAATACATGTGTTTTCTCTATATATGTATTCAGCAATCAGTTAATTTGCATATTTCCCCAGAATTTTCCAAAGACCCGAACTTAGAATGAAATCCAATAGTCATCTCCTACATTTTAATTAATCCGATTCTATCAATCAAAAATTGATTACGTTTACCAACCAGAATGTACCAATCGATATTAATTCCACTGAAACCCCCACTTCGCTTTCCCGATGAGGTGAAAAATGACAAAGACATGGACAACGTCCTAGAGAAAATTCATACCCCAATAATTTGTAGTCTATCCGAATTGATTCGAGATTCCTGGAGAATTACGGAAAAGAGGATTGTACGACTGAAGTCGAATAAAGTGGAGTTGGCTAATAAGGTTTTCTGCTTTAAAAAAACGTTTATTAATTCCACATTTCCTAAGGAATATTGATAACCTTACAAGGGAACTACTCCTCAAGTAAATCTCTGGTCAGAAAATGACGAAAATACAGAGACAGCTTTACGGATAAATACCATTATTTTTGGATCCATTATTTAGTAGCTGATGATGCATGAGTGATACTGTACTTAAGACAGGAACATGAGGATTCTTTGTAATTAAACCCTGTTTCATTTGAACAGGAGAGCGAATTGACTCTAAAACTCCACTTGTACAAGCACGTTCTCCGAGATGAGCATAATAAGGTCCGAAATAAAGACGAAGAGATTCGATGGAATAAACAAAGAATTTTGTCCCGTGAGTATCAGTTATCCGAAATCAAAAAGGTAATTTCGTCTACGGAATATTATCCGATCTGTACTTTGCCCACCCAGCCCAGTATTCATCGCGTCTTGATTTCTAATACCATTACTTGGAATTATTCTTTCATAAATAAATTAGGAACTCTGCACAATCAACGCAATATTTGTCAACACGGTCGTACAATGCAAAAAACTTCACACCCAAAGTACAAACTTACATTCAAAGCTACGAAGCCTAAACGATGAAACTGAGAGGTTAAGGTGTATCAAGAATGATCAAAATATTTCTACAAGTACTATCAGCCAAACATTTGTCGACCAGGTTAATTTATATTCAATCAGAATTTTCCCTACATTTCCTGAACCTAACAAATCAAAAACAAAAATATTAAACTAATTCCCAAAGATTTTGGAAGCATGGGTACTCTCGGCATGTGTCAAAGAGGAATTGAAAGGTCAGATTATGGAACTTGAGGTCAAAGTGCACAATTTGGAGTCACAATCGTCGCGGTTAGGCCAAGACGCTGATGACCAATTAAGATCCCTCCTTGGACACTGGCGTAAT
The DNA here is from genome assembly GCA_034698835.1 of Protaphorura tricampata. Taxonomy (NCBI): domain Eukaryota; kingdom Metazoa; phylum Arthropoda; class Collembola; order Poduromorpha; family Onychiuridae; genus Protaphorura; species Protaphorura tricampata. The sequence continues at coordinate 4,990 of JAQGCB010001298.1, read as the reverse complement.
TTCTCCACTCTTCGCTCTGAATTTGATGAGCTGAAAAGGTATTTAAGAATTAAGCAGAGTTTGTAAAACGGAAAGGGTCTCATCTAAATAATGCGTACTACAATTAATTCTGGTTACGCATTTCAGTCATAACAGAAAATTTGAAAAGGACAATGTTGGTCTTCAGTCAAAGGTCAAAAAAGTGTTTGAAGCAAATACGGAACTGCAAGAAATCCATGATGAATTGGCATACAATTTGAAGAAGGAAAATGAGAAAAACAGAGTTCTGGATGATGTTTTGACCAATACCGAGTAATATGATACAGTCTTTGACCCTGGCAAGTAATTTTCAAAAATGATCGGTACCTTGTCATGTGAATTTTATTTGATTTTACAGATTCCACAAAAAAATGGCTATGGAGGAACTTAAAATGCATCAGAACAATGTTGATTGTTTAAAGAAACATCGAAATCAGCGAAAGATCATTTCTGAATTTAATGTAATGAATGTGCTCATGTTTCTTCTTGGATTTGACTATCAATTCAATCGAATTTGAATCTGGCCGAATATTTTCCGTATCGAATTATTCGACAAAAGCGTTGTTGGACTGACTCGAGCCCATGACCATCCTCGTATAATATGGAATGGAATTTATAATCAACCATATAATCAAAATTCTTGTACAAATTCAAAAATAAAGAGAAAATGGTGATAGGGGAAAATTCACCATTCCCGGAAATTAAAAATAGTATTTTTTAAAGTACTCAATACTACGTATTTATTCCCCAAAAAACAGTTTGTCAATAACAGTTCTTCAACTAATTAGTTTCACCAGTAAAGGTACATTGTATTATTATTATGAGGAGCTGTATATATATATATTGAAAATAGAGAGTCGAACATCTACAATATGATTTTGACGAGTGATCACTTCAAATTTTAACTGCTCGTAAACACATTTTGATTAGTATTTGGCCGGAATGATGTTATTTGTACCCTCTCGGGAGCATCATACCAAGAGAAAGTATACAATGTAAATCAGTTTGGCATTTGGATTGTTACACGAGCATCTTCAGAAAATTTGAAATTTGGGTAATTTCTAGTGTGTTTAGTTCAGTCTAGTTTTGATTCAATTTGTACCGATCATATGATTGTTCATGGTCAACTACCAAAATATTGCGTAGGAATGACGTTCTTGAATATGAAGAGATGCTGATGATGATTTGTTCTCTAGAAGTTGTGAAAATAGAATTTGTCCAGAAAAAGTGACTATAAAATTTGAGTTGGTCCTCCTGAGCAGCAAGGCATGTTTTATTAACGATATATACCTAAAGATTGAAATCAAACAATAATGATAAAATCGGTAAATATTCTACTTGAAAAATCCTTGTATTTTTGCTTACCTTTTTACTATTAATATTTGCTCATAATTTAAATTATGCTAATTAGTTCCAAGCACTGTGAATTCACGTTGTACTATGTTCGATATCCTCTACAGTTTCTGGAAGTCTTTTGTTCCGTGTCTCTGGCAGCAGAAGTGCTAAGAGACCCGCAATTAATGAGACTGTGCCGAATACTATGGTCGGGTATGTTTTATTGTCTCGTCCCTGAAAATTGTTGTTTAAAAATGAATCAAACCTCAAATTATTCTTTAATATGTAAATTCTATCTTATCTAATGAGTTTTTACCATCACATCAACGATGAAAGGAGCGGAGGCTGAGCCGATTCGTCCAACCATAGATGCAGTTCCAACCCCGTATGTCCTGAGAAGCGTCGGCATGACCTCCGTCGCATAAAGATAAATCAGGGCGTATGCTGAACCAATTAAAAGTTTTCCACCCAATGCCAAAATTACTATCATAGGAGAATCTGGCAAAACAAAATGTATTTTTTTCTTAAATTCACAACTACCACTCAATATATATTTAGGCGTATCCTTAAACTAAAGACAGCCGAATATTTCTACCTGAAGGAAACAGGAGTGATGACAATAGAGAGACGGAGCAAAGCAACAGGAATCCACAGAATACCGGTCTTCGTCCGAGAATCCGAATCAGCGGTGGAACCTGGATAATGTTTCAAATCGTCGATACAATACAAAAATTACCTAATTAAATCCCTAACACCAGAACATCAGAGTAACACTCACCATGAAATACGATGGAACTTCCAGGACTCCACTAAGAAATGTGTACAAATATCTGTCCGCTGACAAATTCGGTGAATTGAGAGCAACGCCATAGTATACCATAGAGATGGACAACCAACTGATGTACAATACTAAAGTCCGAACCCGAAGTTTAGGGGATCGTAAGAGCGCCGTGTAGCCACCAACCATGGCTGCCAATTTTTTGGACCATTTTTCATCAACTGGGATTTCTCTTTCCTAAAATAACATTAACTTTGAGTTTGGACCTTGCGGGAATATTATTGTTTTCAATCCAACTATGGTTATTTACCGTGTCACCAATTCTAGCGACTGTTTCGCTAAAATCATCAGGTAGTTCTTTGACTTTGTTGACTCTTGCCATATCCCTGAGAAGTTTCTCTGCTTCCGCTACAAACCCTTTTCTTAAAAGCCATCGCGGACTTTCCGGAAGCCACCAACAAACTAAAATCTGCAGAAGAGATGGAATGGACAAAACTAACTGGAGAGTTTTCCAACTTCTGAAGAAATAAGCGACTGCAGGGAGAACCATGTAACCCAGAGCAAATGGAAGGCAGAATAGATTACCAGCCAATCCACGCCAACTTGGACCCACGACTTCAACAACTGCAAATATAAGTATTTTGAGTTTAAACAAAAGTTAAAAGTTAAAAAAAAACATTATTTATGGATAATGCAACAGGTTTGTCCGAAATCAACCAGTTGATATTTATTTGATTGCACTTCTGAATGGGCATGATAATTTAAAAAAATGAATGAAAAAATGAAAATATTTGTAATCAAGAGCTCAAAAGTATTTAAGACTTTCCTCTCATCCGTACTTTTAGAGTAAATCGCATTGCATGTTACATTTTTATAAATGAAATGGGTCTTATCTGCTTTACATTTGACTAGAGAAAGTCACTCCGCAGGGGAAACTCCGAGCAGAGGTGACCTGTTAGTGCAATTCTCTGATCTTCTGGATGCGCGGACAATTTTAAGAAATATTATTTCCATACATAATTTCATTTAAAAATGTCAGTGACTATTATTTATAACGCGTCTAATTCCTCAAAGCATTTTTGTTTTGTTTTGCATTACTTAAAACAAATGATGTTCCATAAATTCCTGGTGAAGAAGCTCCAAGGATGAACCGAGCAACCATAAGGAAAACGTAGCTTGGAGATAGTGAGACGACTGGTCCAGCAATGATAAAAATTATAGAGGCGATCCAAATTGCCTTCTTCCGTCCGAGTCGATCTGAGATTGCACCAAATATCGGTGAACCCACAAGAATGCCAAACATGTACATGGCTTGTACGAGTGATGCCATAGCTTCTTTCCCACACGCAAGATTGTACTGTTCATTCAATGAATTAATTAATTCTTCATTATAAAATACTGACCACTTATGGTTATAAAATTGCGTGAGCAAATTACAAAAGTATATAGAGATTATTCGAGTAAACGGTTATGAACCACCCTGTAGCATAAATAGACGTACTTTATCTCCGGTTCTGATTGTGCTTCGATAAATAGACGGAACGTGAATGACTAAACATACAGACGTGGAAAGAGTAAACACTTACATCTGTGACTATCGTTGAGTCGAATTCTGATTTGTCAAAGCTAATATTTGTGCAAGACTCCGTCCGAGTTCGATCCAAAGGAAATTCCCCATTAAATTCTCCGTCCAACCAAAAACTGCTCCCATTAATTGCAGGATATCGAAGACATTTCTCGAACTCTCCATCCTTATCTCTATTTTAAGAATCAGATAAGAAAAGGATAAACGAATGACTCTTAAAATCTCTCAAATTACACGTGAAGATCAAAAGATTTTTCTAATATTCCTTTTGTTACGCAGGCGGCTGATTTGTTTGGACATTTTTCAAAATTAGACTGTTTCGGACAATAGATTTAATTACTAGAACCACTGGCCAATGTCTTCGAATAAAAATAGTGTGTATCAGGGGTATAGTATAGTCCATGTAACATTGTTTAGAAAACTGAATTTTTTCAAATTCCATAGACATGAATTAAATTTTCTGATTGACAAAATATATGCTTCATAACCTGAGGTGTTGAGAAACTGCAAGAGAGCTCACTTTTGAGCGAATAGTACTCACGACTTTCACTATGCATTCTGAGTAGCGAATGTAATATCGATATTTCGATATCATTTTTTCATGTCGCAGTGATGACACTTGGGTACGGCTTCTTGAGGGTAGTACAATCAAGAGAATTTAAAAGCTCCCCTTTTGAATGTATTTGTCCTACGTTTTCCCTTTCAAAATGTCTTTTAAAATGGGAGATTCTCTCTTTTCTGCTGCAGGTAAGTACGGTACGTGTCAGATTGAATGATTGTACCATTGACAGTCTCCGCTTCTTGCGATCTCAGTATCAAATGTTGGAATATTAAATTAAGAAAAACACCTGTGGTACTAATAGGAACTGAATAAACAAAGTACTATTCTATCAGCCGTTAAACTGATACGTTATTTATCAATTTCTAAGGAAAATAAAAATTCGATATTTCGATATACAAATATCGAAATCTCGGACATCAAATATCGGAATATCAAAATATCGATATTGCGGCATTACTATTCGATATTACATTCCTTAAATCTGAGGCAGCGATTTCTACTTTTCTGAATGCTCCACAACAAAAATAAAAATGTCCGTTCATTGGGGAAGAACGGAATGCGAAAACTAGGAAGTTGGGTCTTCCATCTTCTTATCATTTGGAAGAGCAGGGAAAGCCTTCAGGTTAACTGGCATAATTATAATCCACAATTATTTGATTTGATTTGATTTGATTCTTTATTAGCGTGATATTCCAAAGCATTCAAACATACA
>JAQGCB010001297.1:0-15145 GCA_034698835.1 Protaphorura tricampata | reverse complement strand
CTCTTCCGATCTATTAGGTCCCGGGGTCCTTCACCTTACATCTGCATCTAGTCTAATTCCGGGTTACATTAAGAACCCAGGAATGGTGTGTGACTTGGTTGCTGCTATGTATGTATGCTGTGTATGCATTTTATACTGAGCTAAGGAACTCAGATGGTTGGGCGGGTATACTAAGACGGCAAAGAGATTTCGAATGTGAAAAGTTTTGGCTGGCTTGGAGGCTGCTGACTCGGAGAGAAAGTCTGAGGAGAAAGGATGAGGCGGGTAGTACACACTAGTCGGGTTTCCTACAAGGAAGTCACTTTTCATGTAAAACTCAGACAATATTTCAAAATTCCAGCTCAGGAATAAGTAGTTTCTAATAGTTAGTGGGATACAATGTTTCAAAAAAAAATTAGCAGTGAGTCTAAATTTTACCTGCTCAAGAAACCGGGAATAGTGTTTGGGGCACTCTGGTTGGTTTTCGAACATGTCTGATTTTTACATGGAAAGTGGTTTCCTTGTTAAAGTCCTCCTTCTATGCAAGAAGGAAGACAAGGAAAATTCGGAGAGGAGAGCCCTGCCACCCAGGATTTTCTTCGTCAGCAATATCATTCTTGTAGAAGAGAATGTATTTTTCTTTGGAGAACAGGAGCGGGAGTCTGTTCGTCGTCCTACAGAGAATCATCGGCTTCCTTTGTGTCATTTGACGTAGAAAGGAGGGCCCAAGCATTTTATAGAATGCATTATCATAGAGTACAAGGAGCGGAAACTGAATCTAGTATCATACGGACGTCTAAAGGTCTCAAGAGGTTTTCCAAGGGCTAAAGGCTACAACATAAAATTCACTACAATACACCGTACCGTACCCCCCGTACAATGTGAATACTATATCTTGTTCTAAGTAACGTAACGTACGTATCTCCGTATCTCTGAATTCCATGTTGTGTGTGTGTGTGTGTGTATTCTGCGCATAACTGCTCTATGTTTTGCAAAAAAAAACTCCAGAAAACTCCTTTTGTCCTTTTTTGCAATTACGAGACGGTTTACTGAGACGACCCATCTCGAGAAAATTACGACATGTACTGTAAGTGACAAGGCACGCCGCTGTTTGGCACCCAGGCCTGCCTCGTGGGTTACCGAAACAACAGTAGAAACTACAAGTAGTAGTAACAGGATGGTATGGTTGTAATGATAAAGTGATTTTAAAACCGCGCATGGTAAATGGTGAGTCAGGCATGAGGATGATTAGACTTGAGCAAGGATACTGATACGATGGTACTGTAGTACTAGTGGTGGTTTTTGGAAAGTTTTCCCTAAAGTCCTCAAGTTGAACCTTTATGGAGGGAGGAAGGGCTTGGTTCAACATTAAGCAGAAATGATGGAAATATTGTAACACGATATGATGATGATGATTCAACCATCTGGTGCGGGTGGTGCGGTTCGGTGGCAATTTGAAGCCGCGCTACAGATACTACCCGTCTGACTTGGATATTTTATGACTGGTTTCTGTGGCCATGGTGGGTTTTGGAATGATGACAATCAAAGTGAAAATCAAGACAGACAAAACATCACCCTCACACGCCCAGTTGATTTAATGATTGTCATTAACTAATGAAATGAAATTGCAGTAAAGTCAAGTCAAGGAAGGGATGTGTGTCTGCACTACGACTACACTTCGACTGAATTTCTCTGAGGCTTTCAAATGTAGGAAAGTAGACGGGGGAAAGAGTTTTAAGGTAATACCAAGGAAATACAGAGAGACAATAAATCAGGATTTGATACCAAAACTGTACACTCTTGCACAAGGAAGTCAATGATTTGGTTGACACGCGAGCGTGTAAATGTTAAGACAATCGCTAGTGACAAGTGGCAAATGACTTGAGCGGATTTTCTTACAGACAGTGAAACTCTTGAGTCCCTGCTGGGTTTCATTCCTACGCTCAGCTAACATTGCATTCGGTTTCACTCCTGCACTCCACTCCACTACTACTGGTGTGGTATTACATTCTGATAATTTAGAGCTTCAGACCCATACTTACATAATACTTGAGCAAAAATACTTATACTGGAAATGGTTCGGTTGGTTTGGGTAGTATATTCTGTCTACTGTGTCTACGTATAAATGTGTCTTGTGTATTTATGTTGTGTAAAGGAATGGAAAGTCAGGCCAGGCAAGGGCTATTCATGGGTACGTACGTACGGTAAGAAATTCGAAGGAGCGGTGTGGTAGTGAAGAGAAAGAGGAACGGACGTGTTGGGATTTTCACTTTAGGAGTGAAAGAGAAAAGTGGCTTTCACTTTTCCCTCGCGACGCGACTCTCACAGGAGACCCTTCACTTCACTTCACACTAATAGCCCTCGACCCACAAGTGATATTTTCTCTCTACCAGAATTCACCTAAACCCCTTATTCTCAGGCCTTATATGTATGTATGTATCAAAGATTTGCACACAGTCAAATTTTTTAATACTGACCTTGGCTTGTATTTCTTGGCATATTCTCTCCGTTACCCAGCCGGTGCTTAATAACTAATCAATAGTTGAGAAAGTCTTAGTTTACCCGACAGACTAAGTCAGGTGCAAGTTAAAATGGTGAGATTTCTAATGTCCTCGAAAACCAGCCGTTGGAAAACTAGAGGTGACCCATGATCTCTATTTTAGCCTGAAATCGATTATTCAGAATTTCTGACATCCGTGCTTGTGTTTAATGTGAGAGATATTTATGCATTGAGAGGAAGGGAGACGAGTGGCTCACAGAGGATGTTCCTGACTGATGAGATTTGGAGAGGATTTTGCATGCAAACCCACAAACCAAATCTATTCTTTTGCAAGTTTCACAGAGTAAAATCTCATATGCATGCATGCATGCATTGAAGCATTGAGAGTGAGATCTGACCGAATTTTGGGTCAACGCTCAATGTAAAAGCTTTAGAGAAATACTTGAGATGAGAGATGAGAAGTGGTATGAGACCACACGTGCGTTTGACGGGTTTTTGGGGGTACACATAATAGTGCACATCCTCTCTTTCTCTCTTCACTCTGATTCTGATCCATGACTTTCCCCTCTCTGGAGTTCAAGAGTTGTTGAATTGAACTGAACTGAACTGAAACTAGGGCGTCGTCCTCTTGGATATTCTAATTTCGATTTCGTACTTTCGTTATACATAAGTTTTACGTTTTACGACAGGACGAACGCACTAGATTGCATGTCCGTCTGTTAGCCTAGCCTTTCGCTTGGCTTTGGCTCCGGTATGTCGGACTAACCCTTGTACGTATGTCAGTTATTCCAGGTATTATTTTAATAAGTGTATATGGACACCTATTTCCTGCGTACATTCAATTAAGCATTATTGGTCGGATACGTATACATACGCATGCATACACGCAGGGATACGAAAGATTATATATTTTTTTTCTGTTGAAGGAGTGTCGCCGCCGGTGAAGGTATTAGTTTACTCAAGTGTTTGCATGACCAGAATTGCCTTCTTTTGTGATACTTGGCTGCTCTTCAATTCACTCACTGTTATACGTAACGTTACGTTATGTTACGTTATATACGTCTGCTTTCGACGCGATGTTAAAGTAAAGGGAATTTTTTTTTCAAACTCGAAACCTAAGCGGTCTTCAGTAAACTTCTTAAACCTGTTTTCCATTTTGATATGAAAATAGCGTGTGCTTTCTAGCGTTCTATGAACGCGCGCTTTTACTTGCTTGCTTGAGTGCATGACACTTTAAGGGTGCCGGCAGCAGCAAGCATACATACACACATAGGATGGGATAACATTGTATTACATCATACATATTGCTCCTCCGGTATAACGTTACTTTACGTATGAATTACGCGGTTCGGTAGTGCAAAAAAAGACCTTGCTTTTTAAAGTCCCTTGCTCTCACACAAAATAGAATGGGATGGGATTCTTTCACGGGGAATTCAATCAACGACTTTTGTGCACCTAAACATAAAGTGATGCTTATGTGGAAAATACCCGCCAAAGGCTTGATCCGGGTTTTATGTGTGTACGTACGTATGTGTGTGTGTGTGTGAAGTGAAATGTATGAGTGGTTTGGAATTATGAAAACCTGTATACGTGTACGTAGAGATATTTGAAACATACAATGGAGTGCAGGGCAATGTAATGCAATGGAATGCAACGGCGCATCATGGATGAGATTCCAAGATCTTATTTTCTGTGGTTGTGTGTGTGAATTTAAATTTCCGCCGGGCTTTTCTCCATTGTCAAAAGGAAAAGTTGGGTTTGGGTTTTCGGTTCAGTCAGTCGGTCGGTCGGGGCAGGCAGGCAGGCGAAGTAGAAATGAGTTTATGTTGTGTATTTCCATGAATACAAGATTGAGAAATTGTCAAGAGACTCTAGGAGAGAGATTATTAGGGTCTACAATGAATGATGCTTTGTTGGCCCGCCCGTAGGATGTGTTGTGTGTTGTGTGTATGGGCTGTGCTGTGTATGAGAACGTCGACGTCAACTTGAGTCATGGTTCATCTTGAGAGTTTGTCGTTAATTAAGACTTGCGGTTATTTCACCCTCTCCAGCATAACCAATTATTCACTACTGTTCTATTATAGTGATAATTATGGCTGTCTCGTCCAATCCGGGTAGACCTAGGTTACAATGCATAATGGAAGGAAGCCTTAGACAACTACAACTAGTATGTATGTAGTATGTAGTGCACTCCACAACGACGCTCGGTCTACACCCAAAAGTATGCTAGGCACGCTCGGCTTAGGTTAGCTTATCAAGACTCTTTGGGCAACACGGACTGTGTGTTTAGTTTATCAAGTGTGCCAGCCAGGTCCTCCATAAAGATTCCTCAAAGAAATCAGAATTGATCCAATTAGCACTCTTCTATTTCTCCTTCACTCCTTTCTCTATCATGTTGGTGGGTAGTCGGACGTCGGAGTGTAGATGACAAACCCATTTCAAGGGAGAAAAAAAAAGTTTCAGATCTTTTGAACCTCCTCAGAAGGAATTAGTCTTGCCTTAGGTACCCCCATTACTACTAAAGAACATTTGACCTTAGTAAAGTAAGCTTTCTAGGCAGGCAGGCAGGCACCTGTACTGTTCAGTGTAGTTACAAACACTAGTTTGACTTTAATGTGACCCTAGAGAGTACAAAAAAACAAAAATAAAGAAAGACAAGAACAACTGTTTAGTTTCTGTTTCTGTTACTGGAATTTCTGGAGCCAAGTTTTTTTTTCAGTCTACACATTTTTGTGGTTTATCCCAATGGAGCTGTTTATTTGCAAACAAGTGAACTATGTATGTATGAATTCCTGCATTCTCACTGGAAAATTATATGTATGTACACAAAAACAGGGTGTCTATTATTGACAGTGGATAAGTTTGAGTTTGAGTGGTCGGTCATGAAGAAAGACTAAGGTTAAAACTTGGGACCCTTTGAACTCAAGTGCTTCCGCTTCCTTCGACCCACCCAATAAAGAATAGCTAGAAGGGGGAAGGGAATTAAATTAAGTTGAGAGTTAGTGTACTACTATGTCTATGCCTATGCGAATGCGTATGTCTTGAGTTTGGAATTAATGCTAATGTTCTTCTCTAATTTGTTTTACAGGAGTTTTGGCTCAGCAGCAATCATTTCGAAGAAGACCAGAAGACGTAGAAGTCAAATTGGGGGATACGGCTATTCTTCGGTGTGAAATTGAGAATCAAGCGGGTCAGGCGCAATGGACAAAAGATGGGTTTGCTTTGGGTAAGTGCCAAACATTTTTAGTGCACTACAGTAGAGTACGAGTAGTCGTACGTACCTTTCTACCTTGCATCGCTAGGAATTTTCTTGCATGAATTGAATCAAATTACGTATGCACTTTCCAAAAATTCCGAGAGGTTGGGGTGCTAGGAGACGTACGTAAGTTTTGCTAAGGATGGGATGAGAACGTGGGCCCACGTACGTACGTAATTTGGCAGTAGAAACAGATTTTATAAAATGAATGATGACTGGAGTTCGTCCAGAGAGAATATAAACCTTTGGGCAAGGGCAATAAAGCAAAAGCTGTGCGCTAGGAAATGGAGCGTATTGTTCTACTCATTAGCCGACAAAGTTGTGAGTCATAAATTGATGCGGTTTGTAATAATAATTATGTGAGGGAAGTACCACTTGCTACTAGGACTCAGACTACACGGGCGGACTAACTATGTTAGAGTCTTGATACCCAATTTTGAGTCTCTTCCTGGAGAAAGCAGGTCTAGGAAAGCTCAGTTAACTTCCGTACGTACATTGTAAGGTAAAATGTGAATAGAAAGATGGAACAAGTACATAGTGATGCTTTAAGTATAGTATGTATACACAAGTTGAGTTTTCCTTGGGTAAAGTAGATATTTTGAGGAGAAGAGAGCAGCTCACCAGATAATGTTTTGCTTCTGGGCGCTAGGACTTTGTACGGAGTACGGATAAGAAACCATCTTTACTAAGTGGCAATTTGTTTGGTGCTCTGGAATGGTCCCATTGCAATTCATCGTTTCTTATTTGCTCGGGTTCTTTTTTCCAACTGAACCACCCGCACTCTGTGAATGCATTGCATTGCATTGCAAGTGTATTACAGAGGAAAAGAATGCAATTTCAAATTGAGAGTTTTTGGCGTGTGAGACGAGTATGGTAGATTGGTCCATACATTTTACCAAGTCTTTGCCAAGTTATTTTTATTACAAAAGGTACAGGAAATTGACTGTAGAGAAACACCATGCAAAATCATTTGATTTATTGTAGTTTTGGCAAATTGTAGAAATTATTCAAAGTGTGAGTACGTACCAATGGAATTACACATTACACATACACAAAGTACTCCCGGGTATTTTGGAATTCATTCTAGTACGTCGTTTCGTTTTGAATGATCTTTTTTTGTGTGCGTGGAGCATTGGAACCTCTGAAAGACAGTCTACATCAAAATCAAATGTCTTTGGAAAAGACTTCCTGAGTTAGTTGATCTTCCCTGACCCGTACCTTATCTTTGTCCGTCTTGGAAGTAAATTGTAGTGATAAATTGATGCCCTAGTTTATTTGATAAGATGTAGATTGAGATGGAAGTTTGACAAGGGACAAATTGGAAAATACGGGAGAGCCACATGGAGAAAAAAAAAGAGAGACTCGTGTCGTTTGGGGAGGACGACGGGCGGAAGGGATTCCCGGAATGTGAGCTAAACTGACATTATGGCATTGGAATGCAATGAGACTCATCCATACTGCCATCCTTCTATATTTGTTGTCCAAAAGAGTGAGAAAGATTACATTCAGTATTCGAGGACGGACGTTAGGATTTTTTTCTTTAGTGCTTTGCTTAGTAGGACATATTTACTGTAGGACAGGACATAGTAGTCGTAGTAGTAGTGGTAGGTAGAAAAAGAGTCGCATGGAGAAAGGCGCCGAATGAATTGATGTCAGTCAGCCTCAAGTCGTTCGTCTTCTCTACTTACTCTTGATGCTGTTAGTTTGGGACTCCATTTCCACAGCTAAAAAGCTTTTTTCTCAACAAGGACCGACTTTTGTGAAGAGAAAAGAAAGAGAGGGAAAGGTACTTTTGGTCACTCGCCCACATTTTTCTTCTCGACTCGTAGCAGCGACTTTCTCCCTGTCTCTCTCGTCCCTCGTCCTTCCTCCTTCATCGTGAAACTAATACAAAGTGTCTCCAAACTGAACTGCGGATTTTTACTCTCCTTTCAAGGACAGACGGATTGGTTTGTACACATTATAACACCACTCCAGGGTTTGTTGTAATGTAATTTAATGTAATGTTAGTAAATGTTAGTCGGGGAAAATTCTTCTTACGTAACGTAATGTTAGGCAATGGGCCATGAGTGAGTGGGTGAGGTGAACTTAAGGACCAGTTCTCACTTACCGTCCGGACACTACCATACAGTCCCCAACTCATTCTCATAAACTTCTTTGACCATTTTGTTGGAATACCCTAGTCCTATCCCAAGTCCCGGTCCCGCTTTCACTGGAGGTCCTAAAAGTTAACAGTCGGATATAGGGTGAAAGGTGAAAGTTTGAATTATGCATTTTAACTTATTGCATTGTATTTTTATTTTACGTCAAGAATTTGGATGGAAGTGTCGGATTTATTGTAGGAATGTGTAGTGTTATTTTTCCTAAATTCAAAAAATCACTTATTTCATTCAATCTCACTAATAGTTTTTTTCATCGACCCACCCGGTCATTCCAGTCAAACAACGGACATTGATTCGACTCCTGTCTTTTAAGGTTGAGATCTTGGAGTGAAGTGAAACTTTGTTGTCTGTCTAAGAGATAAATTGAAAGTTTACTCTCCCAAGTTTCACACGAAGGTTAAAATTAGGATTTTTTGTTGAGGAGAAGGCATGTGTGTGTTGTACATTGTACATTACGGCACATGTACATGACATCGACATGTGAGTGGTACGGTAGGAATAGTGATTCACTAAAAGAAAAGGATTCGAATGCATTGTTCTGTACTCGTACTGTACAATGACTGATATATTGATAGGTTTGTAGTGATGTTCTGAAGCCAATAAAAACTGACTTGCCCTGGTTCTGTATGGATGAGGCGTATTCTGTACTTTCTGTACATAGGCACATACATACGTAACGTACGTACATAGTTCGACGTTCGACCCCGCACTGGGATTGGAACTGGAAGTCAGGAAGAGCAATGAATGCGGAATTCTGTCGACTCAAACTCTGCTTTGAAATCATTGCATGTTTCAAATTCCTTTCCTTCTAAAAAGGATTTGAGGCTATGAACTTTTGAGACGGAATGGGAGGGCAGAATGAGTTTACGATGGATGGAATGTTATACATTGTCTGATGGATTGTATTAACCTGGCACAGCACATGCATGCACATAGATGCTCAGGCTCTCAGGCACAGCTACAGAGTACAGACTCCCTGTCATGTAATACCCGGGCATTCCCTTGGGCAGAACATTATTGCATTTATTTCATGAAGATCGGAAGGATAGTTCAAGCTTCAGCTTCAGCTACTAGGTTATAAAAACTATCGGATGGACGACTAAAACGTTATCTGCCTAGAACCGGAGGCTCCAACCGTCCAGATTAACGTCCAAACTTGATGGTCACTTGGAAGGAAGAGAAAACCCGGGGAAGATGATGAGAAACTCTACAAAAAAAACTGTTCTCATTCTTCACAAACAAATGTCGATAATATCTTCTTAGCCAAACCGGAGCAGAGCATGGAAAGGAAGGTGGTTTTTATTTTACGAAAGAACGAGAGAGACGAGATTGCATGGAGGGCATGCAACAACAGTGGAAATCCGGGTATTGGGCAGAGCCCGGAATTTGTTGAGAAGAAATGCGGGTTGATTGCTTTGCTTTTGGCTTCTCAATGATACTTGGACGGAGGACTTTCTTAGGATGATGATACTCACTATATGTATACAAATGGAAAGATTTGGAGTAAAAGGATTATAGAGCTGTGGGAACGTACGTATTATGGTCCAAGACTTTGTCTTTCAATTTGTAAGCTTCTTTTGGTCGGGATTTCTTTCTGAGGACAACCGGTGGTGATGGGAACTCGTCAATAAAGTGCAGTAGGAAGGAAAGTAGTAGAGAATCAAAAAATAAAGGAGAGAATGGGAATGGAGGACACAATGTAGAAAATCTTCCCGTCCTTTTTTGTGCAACGGAAATGGTCTTATTTGGAAAATGGTGGATGGGAGGAACTTAAAGAATTGAATCAATCCCTGACAAAAGTCTTTGATGATGAGCGAAACCATAATTTTCTACTTTATTTGAGTCAAGAGAAAATGAGTCTATGGAATAAGGGGGAAATAGATGGAGAGAGATTCAGAGAGTTTTCCCCATTGTCCCCCCTTAGCTTTTGCAATTTATTTTTACTTATGGCTTCGATTTCTTTGTTATCGCAAACATTGAGAGTAAAGCTGATTTCGGGAGGGAACAATCCCGATTTCCGATTTCATGTTTTTCTATTGCCCCATCATGGCTGGGAAACAATGGGCAGATTATGAAATTAGTCTTGTCAAAGGAAACTTATTTCATTTGATTGTATTCGTGGCCGTAGTTTCATAGTTTTGGTTTGGATTATTGGGGCAGAAGTTTCTTTCCAAGAAGGACTCGCATTCATGTGAATCATTCAAACAACTCATATCACTTAATTTGTAAACTCGTCCAAATATTAAGTCCCCATGTTTACAAACATATTCTTACCTATAAGTTGAACTGGACCCCAGGTCTACTCGGCTATATACAGAAATACTAAAAATTGTAAACAGTTCAACCTCCTTGAAATTTTGATTCGAATATTTTAGACTTCACGCTAAGATTCGCCTTTCCAGTTTTAACTCGTACATACATAATTGAATATTTAGAAGGATTTATTCACTGTGAATAAGTTCAGACTCCAGTTTTATACTTTATGCAAGTCTTAGAACAAATCTGAGAATTCTGATTCATCTTAAGCAAGGAGGAGCAGCAGAGCTTGGCAAGGGAAGGAAGGTAGAAAATTAACAGGGAGTAACGTAATCTTGAAAGTGAAAAGGAAATTAAATTAAGTCCAAGTTAAGTTTGAATGACGGGTTGGTTGGTTCCGTCGACTACGTACGACTACGACTACTGTCTGACTTCGTCTTGGTTTGTACGGGAGGGCATAGCATTAATCGTAAGTGTAAAACTAGAACCAGGCAAAACCTGGTTCCAAAAAAAAACGTTTCAGAAAGGGAGAGATGTAAAACTCAGTACAGTGAATTTAAATGGCGACTAGGGCATTGTGCTGAGGCGTTGAAGGTTAGGTTGGAACAATACATTGGTAGTAAAAATCTACTCCGTCATTTTACGGAGGATGGATCAACCACTAAAGACTCATCCGTCGTTCCTATCTTTTCTATTGAAATTTTTACATCGTGAAAAACCACGAGATGTTGAAAAAAAGATTTGCCTCTTGATTTCTTTTGAATCATGCCTTGTTCGTGAGTGAGCTTCAACTTGGATCTGTCAAATTGTATTGTAGGTGTCTTTCATCACATTTAGCTTTGCCCACATCCTGTGGATGAGTTTACCTGAAGGTTAACATTTTCTAGGATTACATTCACCCGATGACTAGTGGAAAATGAGTCATTCAAAATTTTATTATTTTTAGTGTAGAGATTAGAGACCATGGGTGACGAGATGCAAATTAGTTGTATCGTTTAAAGTATCGTATTTTGTGTTATTTCTGTAATAAAACTAGCATTTTGAGATTTTTCCGCCATCACGATTGACTTACACGCACTGAATTGAATTATCAAATTCCAATTGAATCATTTTCGTTGGCAAATCTTGTTGGCTGATATGGAGAGGATAGTGCGTATAGCGCAAAGGAAGTAATGGGTATGAATTCCTTTGCTAATTTAACGAGGGTTTATCATGCGATGATTTTTGTGTCTTGGAGGTCAGGACGACAAAGAAATGCAATGTTACGTACGTCGATGAAAGGTGTGTTACATATGTAGAGGGCGGACTCGGTCAAAGAGTGATGTTTTCCGTAAGATTATATTATAATAATTTCTTTTCGCCAACCTTATGTTTCTGTCCACCTCCATCATACAATCTGACATTTTTTTTGACGGTGAGGTTGAGTGAAAACATGTAGTACAGTACAGTGCAGTACAGTATGTGGACTTCACCTTTCATGACTTTTAGATTCATCGCAGATCTGTACATTGCATTGTGGGGCTCATAATGTGTCGAAAAACATTTATTACGTCCATTCAAAAAGTTTGTTTGCTGAGAAAGGCGGTCACGGCATTCATCACTTAAGTAGAATTTTTTTTTGTCTCAGGAAAGGGTCAATGTTAGCCAACCTCTGAAATAAATGACATCGACATTTCACATTTCAGCAACATTGCAGCATTGCATTGATAGAAACCGACAAAGACAGCAGTCTTCACCTTACATTGTGGCAAAAATTCAGAAGTGCAGGGTTAACGGAGTTTCTACGAATACACACACACATCGGTAAAAAAATTCTGAATTATATATTGACGATTATCCAAACATCGCATATTTTAAATTAGCCAATTTTCCCTTATCGTATTAAGTTAATCTAATGGGAACCAATACATACATTTCATTTCGCTATTATTTATGTAGACTAGACTTGCAGATGTTGTCATTGTTGTAGTACGGTAAAAAAAATGAAATAAGTGAAAGAGGAGCACAAGGGATGAAGATGATGAACTCAAAAAGTGAGTGTGGGAACGAATGAGAATGAGATGATATTCTTAAGGCACCCGCAGAATTCCAAATGAGACAAATACTTACGTAAGAGAGGACAGGAAAAGCGGGTTTCCAAAATGCAACAACTGCACTGTGCTGTGTGTGTGACTGTAGTATACATCATAACCTTACGAGTTCACATTCACACACACAGACGTAGAAACGGGAAATGTAGAACTTACAACAACAACGCAACATAAGGACAGTTCATTTTATAGATGATTTTCTTATATATACATATACGAGTACGTTTCTGTATGAACATTGTTTTACATTACCCAAGGTTGTTCAAAAATTATTATGCAGGCATTGTAGTTGTGTACGTACGTACTACCCTAGACTTGTCGAGAGAGAAAAAGAAATTAAAACAATGTGATGTGGAGTGAAGAGATGTGGATTATTGACACATGGTTGAGTCTTGAGTCTTTCACATTATTATTGGCTACCTGAGCTTGAGCTAATGAGATGAAACACGAATATGATCTTCTTGTTCTTTTCCCCTCGAGGGATGCACTGGAAGATCACGTCTCTCTCTCAAGTGTTTCCATGCATTTTCACAAGACTAGGTTTACATTATGATCCCGTTGTTTTGTTTGATCCTTCTTTTTTATTAGGTTTTCAACTCCTTCCCATCTTTCAAGGGAATACAGGAGCAGCAGCAGTTCTTTCAATTAATTATTCTCGGTTTGCTAAACAAAACCAGGGATGGAATCAAATGGGGAAAAAATCCTTTGGCTCTTTCACGTTCCTAACGAATTTTTTAAATGTAGTTAGGACTAGGAGCTATCATGCAGAATATTTAGGATAATATTTCTGCTTTTTGACATTTAATTTTATATGTGAATTGTTGTAAGGAATTTGTTTACAATATTAAAAAAAAAACAATTTTTTTACTTGCTTGTAGTCATTCGGGAATAATTTCCGGGCTATTTGATTTTGATTCTTATACTCGTCTATATGACACCATAAAATTATGACGTCCATTCCCATTTGAACATTAAGTGATTAATGTAGAGGATTGTCATTACATGTGCCGACGGCGGTCATGTTTACTTGGATCACCCACCGCCACCGTGGGAATCGTGGGAGTGCAGGAAAGTCTGGTTTAAATCTTCTTCCTCCTTGTTTGAGTTTGGTGACTGGTTTGCTTGCTCCAGTTTTAGTTGTTGGATCAGTTCAAACTTTTTGTCGGATGATGGTATTAGAGGATAAAGCATACTGACATTTATGCATAATTTTCGACTAACACACATCATCTCTACTAACATAAGAATATTACACATGTCTGTTTACTTTTGTCTATTTTCTTTTCCTGAGTAAAACAGAAAGATCTTTCTTGGATCTGTTAACCCAACTCTGCTCTGCATGGCATTAATCTTCGAACCTCTGCGAAATAAAGGGAGTGAATTAAAGGATAGCAGATAATATGCATGCATGTCTTGGTTCCTTTACTTTAAAATGACTCTGAATTGTTGGCGGCCTGGTTTCCTCTCTTCTTAGTCTAAATCTGGCTGGATTCTTAGTCTAATTTTGGCAGGCAGGCATTGTCTATTGTACTACATGACCGTGCATGCATAGAATCCAGAAAACACGTGGGAGACAAGGAGAGATAAAATATTTATGATTGATTGGACAGGCAGTGTGTTCGTTTGGCAAGGTATTACTAATGAAGTTACTAATAATGTAACATGGGCGACGGCAGACAGAGTTGATGAAGCGTGTGTTTTCCTGGAGATTTTTGGATCACTCCCAAGAATTAAAAGTTTCAACAAAGATCATTTAAGAGCTGATTAGGAAGTCGGTGAGGAGTTTTGAGGTTTCAAAATCCTTTTGGCTTTGGCAAAGGCAGGATCTTAATTTTGTGCATCTCTTGAGTAAAAAGGAGGACAAAAGAGAGCCTGAGCCCGAGAGCCGTGCTTTGGCAAAGATGTCGAATTTAATACAGGGTGTGAACAATGAGGGTCTACAATATTTGGCTAGGATTCGCAATGTGTATAGTTAGGGTGGCGAGAAACTTTTCAAATGCACTATACAGTATACACCATCGGGCGTTGACTGCTAAGATTTGCAGTACTCTCCCAAAACTAGCTTATAAGTTTTGTTAATAATCAAGGAAGAGTTCCGATTGTTCTTAAGGAGTTGGCACTCTTGGCGGGAATGGCTGCATGTTGGCATTGATAATATTATGGAATGCCGAAAAGATCTCATAATGGGCAAAACCGTGTCAATGATACAAGTTAATGAAAGGATTTGAGAATTTGATAACTAGGGGTTTATTGTAACATGGTTTGATTGTCTTGGAATCATTCAATCGGAAGAAATAATCATTTAACACCCTGTATTGTTTACTTGATGAAGTTATTAAGCAATAACTCTAAAGAAGTTGTCAAGTAAAGCCCAAAAGATCAACGTGTTCTTTGTAGTTTGCCAATTAACGATTGTATCATATTTGGCATTGTGGTATTAACTTTTCAATTAGTGTAAAGCCCAGCATAGTACATAGAAAAAAGTACTATCCACCTTATCCTCTCCGAATTGAACAAAGACTACTATAACGAAGTAGGAAGGGCTGACTACAAAAATCGACTGTCAGTTTTAAATGACTACCCGTTTATGTCAACCGGAATCCGAGACCTATTTATTTAAGTACCTCCCATGTTAAATGATACATGAAGGCTTTGTTCAGTTGTCTTGAGTTAAAATCCTAGTTTTTCTCACGATGATCAATGAACCAAAGGATTCATTAGGTAAAGGTTACATAGGGTCATAAGTTTGTTCGGCTAGTCGAACTCAATTGGCCTTACGTCATGTTGAAAAGGACTCGAGAAAGTGGATACATTGACGGTGAAAGAATATTTTTTTTGCTACATACATAGACGTTCGTTCGTCTGACTGTTCTGCGTGCTTACATACGTTACGTTATGTTGA
>JAQGCB010001296.1:0-15164 GCA_034698835.1 Protaphorura tricampata | reverse complement strand
AAAAGTCTTTGTGACTGACAACCTCTACCAAGACGAAATAATCGAGGATGAACTACTTTGTATGGTTTCTTAGAGTCTTTGTGTTTTGGTGGTGTGAATAAATCCAAAATTGCATTTCCAAATTGATCCAAAGCATGATCTGTGTAACAAACGACTATGATTGGACCACCGTCGTTATCTCGCCATTTTGTCGCATTGTCTGGCTCCATCAATGTTTTGATGATTTGAAGACCTACAGAAATTAAATAAGAATAAAATACACACCAACACAACACAACATTTATGAAACAATGGTAATTTTAATTAGCTTAACCCAAATAAGTTTTCCCTGTGCCAGGTGGTCCTTGAACAACGACAAATTCTTGTGTTAAAGCTGCCTGGTAAGCTTTAAACTGAGCATTGTCTAGACCAAGATCTTCGGGTTGAGGCCAATTAGTCAAGTCATCTGGTTTAACCTTAAGTGTCCCAATCTTTAGTGTTTTATTCTTAAGATATTTTGGAACCATTGGAGTTCCACATCCATTCTTCAAATATTTCCATAGAGGAATACTTTGTAACCAATCATTTTGTTTCATGACAGTCATCACACTCCTGAAAAGTCATGAATAATAGTAAATTACATACTGTTCAATCTCATGAATAAGAAATCAAATTGATTTCGAAAGCTTGAGCGAAAAAATTATAATTTTGTTGTTTAAAAATGGCACTCGATTACTCTATCGAAAAATCTTACATAATTACATTATTATTTTCTAGCCAATACAGTAAGTCACATGAAAACCGCCTAGTTAATTAATACTTACCGATAGGGTTCAAAGTGTGCAACACACTCAATTGTGTCGAATTGTTCTCCAACCCCCCAAGGAAGCGTATGAATGGGTGTATCGCCAAGCATTTGGACACTAAATTCCCCACCACATTCATCCAAATCGTGTCTGCTGCGACAAATCAGGCCCAAGTAGTTTGTTTTCAAATTATCTTTTGTGAAGAGGAGCAGAGACCCTGGACTGAATCTTTTTGTGTCTTCAGAGCAAACTCTTCCCAACAAATCCTCTGACAATTGCAATTTACATGAATTGATTGTTTTCTCAATGAGTTTAATACATGAGTGAACTCTTATTCCAGTGTGAGACTTTTTCCTAAAAATTGTGAAGGAAAAAAAGTAGTAGTATTTTCATATGGTACAGCACGAAAAAAGCCTGAAAATGAAGACTTATACTGAGCCATGTAGTCCTTCAATCCTTCCTTTACTGAGCGAATGAAATCTTCTCGGAGGAGACGAAATTGAACATCCAAATAATGTTCAGCATTCTCATAAGCCCCAACAGTGATATTCTCACGCAAGAAATTATTGCTTGGACTAAAAAATTCTCCTAGATTAGGAATCAGAGGTAAAGTCCTAAAACTTGTCCCATCACTGCCAGGGCCAAAACCCTCAGATTCTTTGTCCGTCTCCATCCCACAATCGAATCTCCGTTTCCAAATTCAGAGCGAAGGACGCGGACGCAAGGCTTGAAGAAAGACTGTTCGTCGAATTCTCGATTCCACCCTCCTGTGAATCCTAAATAATAAAGTTAATGTTATGTAATGTGCAGTCTGAAGTTGTAGAATTGGATAATGACCTCGACCAACCAAGAGCCAATATAAGAATGAATGGAAAAAAAATATAAAACCCAGAAACTCGAAAATGGAATGGAAGTTAACGGAAATATTCGAATGACTGACTGCCATATCCTAATATTTTCTCAACACACACACAGCGTAAAAGTTCATTATCCTTCAATAATAAGTCGTTTTCACATCATATCCAGAATTCTTCACGTCATGCCACAACCATACAAAACTCTACCTGGAAATCTGGAATAACCATCCGTGGTACGCATGCATGCAATGTAAGAACAAATTACATAAATACACAATACACATAAAAAAAAGTAGAAAAGAAAAGAAAAGGACAGGCCAGGTAATCCTAACTAATATATGCAGAAAATGTACCCTTATGCTATGCATTGCTTTACTTTCAATTTCCTTCTCAAACATTTGGTAGCTGCCGAGCCAAACTGTCCACGATTTCATGATAATTTAATAGCAATAATCTCTCCGTGAGCCATGAATCAATGCTCAACAGAAATTCTGAGATGTACACGTACGGGATGGCCGATGGGTAAATGGGTACAGTGGACTCTCTATATACCGAACTCTAAAAATGCACCAAAATGTGTCCAATAAAGAGAAAGTTTAATATACGGAAAGTGGAATGACAAAGAAGTGTACGGAAAGAGAGTTCTTGCGTTCCTGACATTCTGGTCGGTATAGAGAGGTGTACGATATAGCGGAGGTTGATATATAGAGATTCCACTGTACAAGAAAAATACACATGACAATTATTGCCATTCACCAATGGGCATGTACTGTCCTGCTCGTAAAGTCGATGATTTAATTTTAATTAGTCATTCGTTCAAAAAAATCAATTTTACCTACTCAGTCAAAAGCATGCGAATTGAAATTCTGTACACAAACAATGCATACGCAAAAGCAATACACAATAACACAATACACATTCATTCTACAGTAACCTGATGATTAAAAGAAAACGCCGGAAAACGTAATTTAGAATTCTTTTCAAAATTCTAAACTTAAGTTAGAAAAGACAGTGGTGAATTAATAAATAAATACATTAATTAATTTTTATTCACAGAATCGCCAAGTTTATGACTAACCTCGTTTAATTATTTTTATTTTTAAAACTCTGTTGTAGTATACATTTTCACTGTCAAGAATTGCAAATGCATTCTTGATGATTCCATCCAACCATTTGATTCATATTTTCTCGAACAATGGGTGGAATTGTATCATTATTGCATCTTTCTTGACTCCAAGATTTCCGTGAAACACTGAAATTTTGAAACCAAAATTTCGAACTTACAAGGGAGTGACTTGACCTGTCCAGTCCAACAGGACCTTGACACGCCATATTTTTTTCAGGTGCTAGTAACAGTAAAATTCAACTAGTATGTGATTTTGTTCTCTACAAAATGTATATCTTAGAATTTTTTGGCAGATGTGTGTGATTGGAATGATTCATTCATGATGACCCACCCTGTAAACCATTGATTTTTGCCTAACCATTTGTATGGTGTGGGTGGGAGAAGAATCCAGAAGAAAATTTTTGGCTGGGAGAAATGGGACGAATTTTAAAATTTGACGGCGAGGCCAGCACACAGTTTCACATTACATTCACATTTGAGTCTTTCTTTCTCTCACTTAATTTTCATCTCTCTCCACCCAATCCAATTTTAGTGATCAGTGATTTTGATCAGTTTTCTTGTGACTTGAGTGAGAAGATTTGTCCAAACTATGGCTGCTATCAATATTCTAAATCCCAAGGCTGAGTTTGCCAGAGCCGCTCAAGCATTGTCAATCAATATTTCTGCCTCAAGAGGAATTTCTGATGTCATGAAATCAAATCTTGGACCCAAGGGTACCATGAAAATGCTCGTGTCAGGGGCTGGGGACATCAAGGTACGGCCGAATTATTAATTCATATTGATTAAATTGATTTTTTTGTACAATTTATTAATGATGATTGAAGTTGACGATACCGCCCATGATATATTTTTTGGCGGGTCGTGGTCGGGTTGTGTGGGCTCGGCACAAGCCCAAAAGCCAACACCCTGACCGTAGTTTCATATCTGATAATTTTCTGTCCCAAAATATGGATCAGATTCATCAGATGCAAATTAAATCGTCTGATCAGTTATTCTGGCGGGCTGGGGCGGGGATCAAATAAACTTACTTAACTTACCTGTCATACCTGTCCTCAAGTTATGTTCTTGATAATTAGTGTTTTTATTGTTTATTGTTTGTTTATTGTTGTACAAGTCGCACGGTCAAGCTCTGAAGCTCAGAAATTTAATGAATTTCAATTTCCCAGAAATCCTACCCTTTGTAAGAGTGAAAGTCGAGTGAAAGTTCTATGGTAGTTTATACGTGTGGCTAGCATTGCAGGACAGAATTTTAATATTAGTTAAATAATTTTAATTCTCATCGTAAGAATAGCACCTTGCGGCTTGTAATTTTCCAAACTATGGAATTGAAATATTGGGAAGCAGAAAATAATTATAAATTTTTTGATCTATCCACAGGTTACCAAGGATGGCAATGTTCTTCTTCATGAGATGCAAATCCAACACCCGACAGCTTCTTTGATCGCGAAGGCATCAACTGCCCAAGATGACATAATCGGAGACGGAACCACTTCCATTGTCCTCTTGATTGGAGAAATAATGAAACAAGCAGATGCGATCATCGGTGAAGGAGTCCATCCCCGTGTCATCAGTGAGGGCCTTCATATTGCCAAGGATGAGGCTCAGAAAGTTCTAGAATCGATGAAAATTCCAGTCAACACTACGGATCGCGAGATGCTTATCAATGTGGCTCGAACTGCTCTTCGAACCAAAGTTCATCACAAATTGGCTGATCTCTTAGCTGATGTTTGTACGGACGCTGTCCTAACAATCTATGAAAACGACAAAAACACACCATTGGATCTTCACATGGTTGAAATGATTGAGATGCAACATCGAAATATTCTGGAGACTTGCCTCGTGAAAGGTTTGGTCATGGACCACGGAGCTCGTCACCCTGACATGCCTAAGAAACTCACAAATTGTTTCATTTTAACATGTAACATTAGCCTTGAGTATGAGAAAACTGAAGTCAACTCAGGATTCTTTTACCAAAATGCAGAGGATCGAGAGAAATTATTGGCTTCTGAGCGAGAGTTCATTGATCAACGTGTGCAAAAGATTATTGCACTCAAGAAGAAAGTCTGCGCTGGGGATGATTCCAAGGGTTTCGTCGTCATCAATCAAAAGGGAATTGACCCTTTGAGTTTGGACTTGTTGGCGAAAGAAGGTATTCTGGCACTCAGACGGGCCAAGCGTCGAAATATGGAACGACTAACTCTTGCTTGTGGTGGACAAGCTCTAAATTCAGTCGACAACATGAGCCCTGAAGATCTTGGCTACGCTGGACTTGTTTATGAACATGTTTTGGGAGAAACAAAATTCACTTTTGTTGAAGAATGTAAAAACCCAAAGAGTGTGACGATTCTCATGAAGGGACCGACGAAGCATGGGATCGTTCAAATGAAGGATGCGATTAAAGATGGTATTCGATCTCTGTTCAACGTAATTCAAGATGGGTTCGTCGTCCCAGGAGCAGGTGCCTTTGAGTTGGCGGTGAGCAAGAAACTGGAGAATTTTCAAGTTCAAAATCGGTCCATTTTGGGAGTCAAAGTTTTTGCAAATGCAGTATTGGTGATTCCAAAGGTACTAGCTGCGAATGCTGGTTATGATGCCCAAGAGGTTGTATTGAAAGCCTTGATGCAGTGTCAAGGTGACACAGTTGTGGGATTGGATCTGGAGACCGGAGATACCCTTTTACCCCCCTTGAGTGGAATCCTCGACATTTACTCAGCGAAAAGGCAAATGATCGATGCAAGTATTGTTGTAGCCACTAATTTGTTACTTACGGATGAAATCATGAGAGCTGGATTATCATCTCTCAAGGGTTGAGTGAGTGTATTCTTCATTTTCTATACTAAATGCAAAGACATTTATATTGTCTTCAATGTCACTAATCCTATCATTTGTCCAGTTACTAATTAGACTAACTACCAACTAATAATTCCTGCATAAATATGCTTGGAAATGAAACCGATGGATTTTCTACATTTATTTCTATACATGCATTTATAAAGTGTGTGTCGATAAATCAAAATAAATTGCTTTATGTAATATCTTCACGGAGAAATAAATTAGCCTTGTTTGTGCACTAAATACAACTTGTGTTTATTCAAGGGTTTTAATTTCCAACCTTCCAATGATGAACTGTCGTTAGAATTAGAATAAGTCCTATCAGGTAATTATTAGTCGATCGTATGGTTAGTTGTATCGTATGGCATGGGAGGCAAAATTCAGATTTTTCGGACCAATGGTTAGAAGCGAGCAGACTAGAGGGTTAAAAAACTTAAGTGGTTTTCCTCTTTAGATTTCATCGCAAGGACAGATCTTTTAATTTATAGATATTTTGTTGGGCACATTATTGAGCAAGTCAGATATTTTATTTCGAGTATTTCGATCGATATGAAAAACTTAACTCGTTTACACGATAATACAGTAATGCAAAATACGACATAAGATGTTCACGTGGTTTCACTTTTCACCGATGATCCATTAAATTAAATATTTCACAGTAATTCATACACTTCTAATATTTTTTCACAGTCTTTAATATCCTCCTCCAAGGCAGTGACTATAAGTTCAATTTGAGGGACAAGTGGGTGATCATTTCTCCAACTCTTAACTAGAAAAACGATGTCAACAACAGTTAAAGCAACACCAGCAGCTGCTGCAACCCCTGTGACGACGCCTCTGAGTGTCGATGCAGTGGCTGATGCCGCCGTAGAACTCCGAAATATAGCTGCAGTAATTCCGGCTTCTATTGGTGTAAATTTATGGACAACCTGAGCCGCTTGGGCAGAAACTCCTAAAATTCCGGATGCAATCTTTGAAGTCCCACCAGAATGGCCAATTTTGGGATTGTTTTCACTGCCAGGGTCAAATTTGCAAATAGCTTCCTCTACGATCACAGCGTCTGCAAAAATGTCCTCTTCTTCAGGACTGGCAGTCGGAGACAATAATCCAGATTTAATACTTTTGAGCACTGATTCGAATGCTTGGTCTTCATCCCAACCCCATTTTACTAATTGATCTACAATTCCGTTCGTCCGTTCTCTAAATTTTGTAAGTTCATGGGCTAATTTCACTTGCTCCTCTTGAAGTTCTTGAGCTTCTCTTAGATAGGATTTAGAAAATATACCTTCTGTAATATTAGCACCTGCAGCGGTAAGTCCGCCAACTATAGAGGTCACAACCGCGGGTATTCCTATAAGGGCCAAGGAAGCCCCAGCCGTAAATGGGGCCAAACAAAGGGCTGTCACGGACATGACAGTTCCAGTCCCAGAAATTGAAACCCCAGTCGTTTTGACAATATTGCAATTTTTTCTTTTCACTTTCACTTGCTCACAGATTTCATTCAGTTTGATGATGAGTTCTTTGTCTTTTTGAATGAATTTTCTTAAGATTTGTTCCAAATCAAATGTTTCATCTTCTTCATCCTCGTCGATATATTTTCCCTTTTCCTTTTTAAGATCGTCGTCGAATTTAAAATGGTCTGGTTCGAAGAGTAGGGCATTTTCGGACTCTGAAATAGGGATTGAACAACATTTAATAAAGATGTCCATTTTAAACTCGTAATCAAAATGCAAATATTTCAGTAAAAAATTGGATTTTGTAAAATTAAAATTACCCATTTATTTCACAGTCTGTTACAGTTAACGTCCCCTCCAGTTTAGTGTAATTGGAGAATAATTTTTTGCCTGGCCAGTTCAATTCACGATACATATTGCAAATTGTGATACAATGGAAAAGTAGCTTCGGATTAACATATTATGTATATAATTCTTGCTCTTATTATCTGTTTTAAACCAACAGCAATATATTTTTTGTAGCTAATTCACTCTAAGGTGTTACGTCATCCAATCCCAATTGCAATAACTAGTTGTATTAAAATGAAATGTGCACAACGCAGAGCTGATATTTAGTTTAACGGAATTGAGTTCATCTGTTCAATTGCATGATTTCATTGTGCTGTGTATGGGCACAGTGTGTTTGTGGGTTCCCATCTCTACCATCGTTTAGGTAGATAGATAAAGTTACAGTAATGAGTCATTCATAGGGGACCTATAATTACGTTTTACATTAATTCCTGACAACCATTTCTGCTGCATGCACAAAACCAATCAACATTTCACGTATGGCACGCACGATAATGTATTGACTAACGCGTTGCGTTATAAACCAGAGGCTAACGGCCTAACCGAATAATTTCTCCACAAATTGTTGAAATGAATTAGTTTGCCGATAAGATGGCTCCCAATGGCAATTGAAATATTACAAGAGCCCAATTTATACTTCCTACAACATTAACAATGCCGACTGTCACTCAAAAGAAACTAATACTGGATGCGATCTAATCTGTGAGTTCAGAAGGAAATCAGAAAGTTGGATAGAATTCCCCAGTGATGATAGTGTATAAATACACCACCACCACATAGTGTAAAAAATGTTTGTACTAGTCATTCCATTCGTCCACGTTCGTTTTAATCTCTCCGTAAAATAATTTAGAAAATAACAAGTTCGGGAATGGACAGAAGGAATAATTGACGTCATCGTATTCATGATTCATTAGGTTAAAAATATAACGTAAACATTTGTGTGTTTCATATTGACTGAGGATTTTGTACTCGAATATCTGAGCCCCAACGCTGATTGATGATTGTGGAAGAATTATATATAGAAAATCATTACCTGACTAAGCATTAAGTAATGATAGGTTGACCTTTGACATAACTTTTTGAAGTAACAATCATATTGGGAATACTAATCAGAATTTGAGCCAGGCACGTTGATATTTGATTATTACATTAAATTTTATTTATCACTCTTGAGGATCACCGCCTCATTCGTCGGTCCAATTTTCTTGCTTTCTTATCCTCATTAGCACTAGGTTCTGGAGCTGGAGCAAATATCCAAGGAGCTATAAGTTTTGTCCATGCATAGTAAATTCCTTTTAACGGGACCTGAAAGTTGATACAATAATGTGTTAAAAGAAAACATTGGAATGGACTGGTCGATCTCGAACTCGAACTTACCAATAACCAGAATAGCCAGAAATATCTTGAGAAGAACGACAGCACCAAACAACCGCAAGTAAGAATTATGAGGTCCTTGACATGCCTACAAATAAATCGAAACAAATATTGAACGGTTTTATGAATTTAGTATATTTAGTTTATTTAATGTCAATTTATGGAGTCATTAATTCAATTAATCTGTTCCGAAATCGCAACACACATAAGAAGAACTGCACCCTGTATCAATTCTGACTTCAGCCAGACTTTTTAGTTTAAGTTATCTATTATTAAATTGACTTACTCCGCAACACCGGCCTGCATATTCAAGTCCACTCCGCTGTCTAAAAGTTGTTTACCCTCACTGTCACCATATTTAGGATTAGCCATGAACTTCATGAATTGCATACATCCAATTTGAACTGCTATCGCGAAGAAGAAGAAAGCCTGAAACGCAACAATTCATTTTCGGATTCAGCTTTTAAGAAAACGGCAGTTTTCAGTTTGTACTTAATTAAATCAAGTAAATTAACGACTGTGATGACTTACAATGTCCCACATACTGTAGCCCTCGGTAAAAACCACCATGAAAGTAGAGTACATGGCTACAGATCCAAAAATCATATTTCGGTAGAAGCTAAGTGTGGAAGCATTCTCTTCAACAATTTGTTTCGCTCCTTTTGTTCCTTGCTTTCCTTTCGGTTGAGGCTGTAAACAAATATAAGCCGTCTAATTAAATCTGATTTTAAAAAATAAATAAAAATATACTAATTATGAAGATTATATTTAAAAATTGTTCAACATAAACTATAAGCATAACATAACTACACAATTCAAATTCTGATTTGATCAGACATCTGAATTCAATCAGAAGTTATTCTGAATATTCGGCATAAATACTGTTGACCATATAAAAAAAATGCAATCAGAAAAATCGTACTTCGCAAGTGAAGGCCAAAAACACACAAATTAAATAAATTAACTATTGACTAATGACATTTAAAAAAAAATGAAGATTCGGAACCGAAATAAATTTGACTTACGGCCATAATGGTAAAATCTCCTAATTTCCAGTCACCAAGTCAAAAAGTCTCCAATGAAATGACCAAATCTTCGAAATTCGAATTGACAAGACAATCGGAGTGTCAATTATCCAGACTGTCCAGTAGAACTCCAGAGTGTCCAGAAAGTAAGGTGAATTTCTTTTGAATTTATTTGTTGTGTTGTGTTGAATGAGACCGGGTCATAAAAAAATCTCTTTTCCTTCCACGTATTTCACTTTCACTCTTCATCCAATGACACGTTGGAAGACGCATGTTGCAGTCAGCCACAGAATATCCATTTCTGTACCGAAGATGACCAAGTCTGACCAACTACAACTAACTATCCGATTCAGAACCAGAACTGGGTCTTTTATTTAGTCTTCTCAATTAACCTTATGGAAAAAAGCAACGATTATCAATGTACTGTAGAGTTATGTGAAATATATAGCGCGATGGCGGCCCGAACGACCATTCCGAATGCACTCGGCAGGTTGAAAGGGTGGGCCGGCTGCCGTTCGGGCGATTTGGGCCACCATCGCGATATCTTTACGGAACGAGCCAACAGTTCTCTGGACCCAGCCTGAATGAATAGAATCCTTGGGTTGTATTTGTATTCGGTCATTAATAGTACGCGGCCTATTTTCCAAGTGAGTTTCTTACTGCTACAACTACAACTACTACAACTACTAACTAGAATATATGAGTACATTCCGGAATCCGGAGTATTTGATTTCCAAATGGAATGCAAATATGCAACCCGACTTACCCGACCCAATCTCGACTTACGAAATTGTCATTAGTATAGAATACTGATGCAATTGGTTCATGTATTACATTTTTGATGGTCACGGAATCGCACCCTACTACAGCGAAACGGCGAGGGCAAACTAGGGTATACAACTATGTTATTGTTGCGTGTGCGTCACCCACGTTTCTTTTTAGAAACTCATCCGATTTAATGATTTTGACTACAGCATATATTAGAATAGTCAAGAATAAATTCAAATCTCACTCTGCCCTTGAACACAAAATTCGTGTGATATTTTGAATTGTATCCCGCGGAAGTGAAAGTCAGAAAATTATCGAGTGCCGGAAAAAATTAGGTATTATAATTTTCCGATATTTCCGGTGAAAACGAGTGTAAAGAACTGTTGGAAATTCGTAGACCTATGACCTTCGACCTGGAACTAGAAAATGAGGAAAGCAAGCGTTCTGGTATTTGTGACTGTCATTCAATTATGTGGACTTTACTGTATTCTCGTCGGAGTCATTGGAGAAAAGAAAATCGTAGATAAAGAAATCACACCCATTCCTCAGAAAGTTCACAATAATTCGTAAGTGTCATACAAATTAATTAACATTGGTTAGTGCCGTTCATTTTTCCGCGGTCCATCATAGGAAGTTGTCTAGCTTTTTATTTGGCCTGAGACAGATACCCCGATTAGTGCGATAATTCCAAGTAAAGAGAAAATTTCCCACCTCTACTCAAAGCGAAGAGGCAAGGGCTATCGTTATCAATGTGTCAATGTTGTAATGGACGGATTTAATTTTCTAATTTATTTTGTCACAGGAATGCGGGCTACTATGCAGCCAACATGGACAAAATTGTGCTATTTGTTATCGATGCACTCAGAGTTGACTTCCTTTTTCGGGACTCAATGCCTTTTTTGAGTAACAAATTGGATGAAGAGTACGGGTGCTTGTATGTTACACAAGTAAAGGCTCCGACAGTTACACTGCCGAGGATTAAGGTAAGTTCTTCTGTATGAAAACTATGGATTATAATTTCTAATTTGTATTGATTCCACGCAGACTATTGTATCTGGAGACATTTCGACGTATTGGGATTTTATCCATAATTTCAAGTCCTCAGCAATGAATCAAGACAACTTCATATGGCAAGCATATGATCGTTCTAAAAATCTTGTTTTCTACGGTGACGACACTTGGTTGAAATTATTTCCAACACAATTTGTAAGGAAAGAAGGTGTCAGCTCGTTCTATGTTTCAGACTTCACAGAGGTAAGAATTTATCTCGAAATTCTTCTATTGACTTTGTTTGTCGAAACCAAAACACACGAAGAAATAATTATCGTTACTGGTTGACTAGTATATCGTGGATAAAAATTAAACGTAAAGCTTTACATTTCTAACTACATCGTTTCTTTAATTTTGACAGGTTGACAACAATGTTACAAGGAATGTACGAAATGAATTGAGTTCTCGAAAATACTGGGACTTGATGGTTTTGCATTATTTGGGGTTAGACCATATTGGTCACGTTCATGGCCCTAATTCGTTTCTGGTGCCAAGCAAGCTGAGGGAAATGGATAAAATTATTGAAGAAATCTACACTCACTTGAGCCAAATGAGGGCAAAGGCCATGATTGTGATTTGTGGAGACCACGGCATGGCCAATGTGGGTGGGCATGGGGGAAATACTTACCCAGAAGTAACAACGCCATTAATATTTCTATCGACTGATACAATGAAGAAATGGTGAGATTGAGTTAAAATTGTGCTTTTTACATTTTGAATTATAAATTAACTGTTAAAGTAGTTTTCCTTGACGATTGTATAATTTTCTTTAGCTCCAATCCGAATTGGAGAAATGAGAAGATACCAGTCGTGGATCAAACACACTTAGCGTCTACTCTGTCAGCCTTATGGGGACTTCCATTTCCATCCCAGAGCCTTGGCGTTGTGATTCCGGGCGCTCTTGGACATACGCCTTTGAATGATCAACTTTTTACTCTTCATTACAATGCCATTCACTTGAAGAAACTTTTGAGCAAATTGTCAGATACACAAGACCGAGCTGACCGTAAGTGACAGTGACGTGTCATAATGTCACATTACGTTACCGTTTGATGGTAAATACAAAATCACTAAAACCTAATAAATTGTATCTGGTTTTGGTAGTTTTTAGAAAGTTCGATGATGTAACGGAGGCTCATCTTCTTTATCTTGAGACTGGCGGTGCCGGGGAAGAAACAAGCCTTTTTGATCAATACAAGGATTTGCTATCAGATTTCAGTGCAGCGTGTAGTGCAGCAGTCGGAGAACAAAATTCTTTGCAATTGATTAGCGGAATTATCATAGTATTTCAAGCCTTTGCCATGTCCCATTTGAATTGGGTTGACAAAGATTGGAGTCATGATGTTATCTGCAGTATAGCTTTGACATTGGCTTCAGTCCTGGCCTTCTGGATTCGTTTTGATTGGTCATTTCCATTGATTATTGTCAATTTTTCAATATTATATTTGAAGTTTGATTGGGCTAAGACGAACCGTCCACGTAAGAGCGAATGATTGTGATTTCTGCCATTCTATTCTAGTATAAAACATAATTACATAATCAACAACTTTTGTTGTATTTATAGGAGGTCCCGAGTCAGCGGTAAAACGGATTTTAGCTTTCATTCATTATGTAACACCCCTAATATATTTCTCATCCAGTTTGGTTGAAGAAGAACACTCGATTCGTTACTATTTATGGTCATCCGCAATTCTACTTTTTATTCTATTCATCCCTGGAAAACCGGATGGATTTGTGTTGGGTGAAATTTGTGTTCTTGTATTTCTTGCCTTGTTAACTCATCGGACAGCAATTGCTTGGAATCAAACTGGACAGAAATGGACTCATCTGAGTGACATTGTTGATCATATGAATTCGAGTTTCTTAATTTCACCTTTTATTGTGTTGGGGTCACTTGGTGCTCTGTACGCTCTAAGAAAATCAAATGCTGGTCGAACTTTTCTTCCATCTTTAGTGTTTATCAGTGTTTTAAAAATGGACGCTGGGATTGTGCAATTTGTGACATTTGGATACGTGAAGAGTTTGGCAAAGTTGGGTTACATTGTTCCCGTCTTTGAAGGATTCTCAGAATTAAGAGAGGGTTTTGACTTACGAGCTGTATTAGTGAATGTTTGGACTTTATTCACAATTCTATTTCAGAGGAATTATAATATTCCTTTAATTTTTCTCACTTTAACACAAATTAAAGTTGTTTCATTGCTTTGTGATAAACTCGCCAACTTACCTACCAGAGCAGTCATTTTTCTCTGGTTCAGTTATGCCGTCTTTTTTTATCAGGTAAACTATTATTATTCAACTAAACTATGTATAGAATTACTGTACTTTGCTAACTTACTGTATGAAAACCTATTTAACTCTGTAGGGAAATTCCAACAGCATTGCCTCAATTGATGTCAATTCAGGCTATTTGGGATTGGAAGAGTACAACGAAGTAGTAGTCGGACTTCTAATTTTTGCAAACACATTCTCTGTTCCTATCTTGGTATTCACTGGATATCTTGACAGTGCCCGGTTCAGTCGCAAGGGAGAAATGTATGGCAAGTGAGTGTAAAAACAGCATTTCCATATATTCATTCTTGTTCTAGCAAAACTGGCTACAATAATTACAAATTATGTTGTACTCCTTCTGTCTATCGTGCTAGAGCACCGATCACATTTTCAAATGCAAGATTCAGTAATAGGAGATACTAGTACAAGACATTCTGTAACTTACACCTTAACCGGAGTGGACGCGGAAATTATCGTATCTGATTCTGATATTTGTTTTTCTAGTGAGCTGGTGGTAGAAACTTTGTTCGAAAACTTGGCGAGGACAAACGGTCTGAATGCTGCTGTGTACTCATTAGCCATCTTAATATTTCGACATCATCTCTTTATTTGGAGCGTGTTTACACCAAAACTTCTCTACCTTATCGCATTTAATGTGCTGAATTTGATCATATTTTGTATTTATGCACTAGGGACAATGCAGATTATGCCTAAACATCCTGTCCTCGAACTGTGAATTAAACAAAGGTTTTAAGAAATATTCAGTCTGTTCCGTACTGGTTGGTAGTGCCACAGAGTAGAGTTCAGTGCTTGACATTTATGCTGACTGATTAGTTTTGATTCAATTAGTTAATAGTCAAGAAGCATTCACATATCATCATCAGTCTTTGGTCTCTAAAACAAAGACCATGAATTCTCCTTGGTTATACTAAAACCAAGTAGTATATGTATTTATTAGTCATAATCATGTGCTACTGTGCTAGTCCTACGTAGTTTTAGCGACATTCGGATTTGAGTACTTTTAATTGTGTTATGTTTGACTGATTATGTAATGTTGATTAGGTATTTTCTTAAATTAGTTATAGCAATAGCGATGTACACATTACACATTAGGTCTCCGACGGTAATAATAGATATCCGTCCGTATCACACGTTAATTTATAAAATTATATTTCTCGAATTAAAATTAAAGGTTATTTAATAATAATAATAATAATAATAATAATTCTTTATTAAATTCCTGCGGGCTCTCGCCCATGGAACGTCCCATTTCATTT
>JAQGCB010001295.1:0-15164 GCA_034698835.1 Protaphorura tricampata | reverse complement strand
CCCGCGCGGCCGCAGGGGCGTTGGCCTACTTTGTCAGGTAACTGGGAGATTATTTTGGATTTCTTAAAGTGTCTGCCCAGGTTATTTTTAAGACATAAATATTAATAAACTAATATGAAGCAACTGTGCTCCTCCCCCTCCTCGTTTTCAGGATGTAAGGCAAATGAGTTAAAAACATATTGCATTGTGAATGTACACGTCAACACGACAACATGTACACTTGTAATATTTGCGATAAAGTCTTATCCAGAAAGCATAATTTAAATCGTCATATGGTTGAAGTACACAACAGTATGTGCAGTCAACCAAATTTTAGGCCTCTCACTGTATCTGGTGTACACAAACGAGCAAGGCTCATGCAATATACTGTTTCAGAAGCTGACTCTGAAAGCAGTGACAATACGGAAAGTGTGGATGTAGAAAGCGAAAGTGAAAAGGAAGAAGAAAAACATGAAGAAGGCAAATGTACGGAAGATGATTCTGAAGACCTCAATGAGGGTACACTGTCGAACAGTGAAGTTCGCAGACTTGGGGATTATATCGCCTTGGCTCAACTTAATCATTTTAACCCATCATATTCAAGACTGCGAGGTCTTGTTATAGACTTGAATCCGCCGGATCTTGATGAATTCGGGGACGATAACGAGGAAGGTGAGGAGGAGGGGGGAGAAAATAAAGAAATAGAAGGGGATGAGTTGGAGGATGAGGACGTGGACGTGGACAGGGAGGAGGAGGAAGAGGAGGCGGAGGAGGAGGAGGAGGAGATGGAGGAAGATGAAGGTGGAAAAGAGGAGGACGAGGACGAAGAAAGTGTGGATGGCGAAAGGAATTCTATCGATAAAAAGTGTGCAAACTTTTGGATGCTAGAAGTACTGCGTACACTAGTGAACTGTCATTTGAATAACTATATGTTCCTTAGTCGTAAAACGTACTTTGATATTATTGATTCATTTATTTTTCCATGAGAGTAAAATCTCGGCTTTGCATAAATAAATATTCAGTTATTGTATTATCCGAATGGCTTGCGTAGGTTATACGGCTGGTTTATTAAGCATTTTACTCAATTGGAGGAGGCAGAAACCCGACTAGTTGATTTGTCTGACTAGGATTAAACAAATTACTCCATGCAGAACTGGAGGTCATCTTGGCTTCACATCAATTTTGAAATACACAAATCTTACATATCTATCTACCTGGATTTGATTCACAGGTACTGGTGTTAAGAGTCCTTACTCTCACACTCAGACACAAGTATCTCCATATGGATTATGTCATGGGGTCTGAGAAAGAGATTTCTCGTTCGATTTTACATGAAACTTTGTACTGTAATCGGCCCATAAAACTTTTTGAGCGATTTCCCATAAGGATGTTTGCTGGAGATGGCACAGAGAATTCTCGAGCCTTTTCCCATAAGGCTACGTGTTGGAGCCCACGAAAAAAAAACTTTTAAAAAATAAAAAAATTTGAAGTTTTTTTTTGAAATTTTTTAATTTTTTTTTTAAAAATTTTTGGAATTTTTTTTAATTTTTTTTGGAATTTTTTTGGAATTTTTTTCCCGTAAGCATAGTGCTTAAGCCCACACATAATGGAAGTCCCTATAAGATGTACTGGTTGCAGCGGCCGTCATGCCATGTGACATTTCGTGTAGTCAAGCGTGTCCCACGGTTATCAAATTCACTCGTGTCAGCCAACATCGACATTTTGTTTGCACATCTCTACAACCCAGGCCATGCAAGTATACCTGGTTGCAGCGGCCGTCATGCCAAGTGACATTTTGCCCATCTTTTACCTGTTAGTTGCAGTGCCCCGTCCGTACCCGGCCTCAGTGGTTGCTAGTACCCGTCCTCACTAACTACTAGCTGCTAATCCACAACGCTTAGAATTGACTCCATGGAGTAAGAATTGAAACTCTCGTAAGAAAATCAAGTTAATATTGTTATTAGTGTAAATCCAATCCTCCAATTCAGAAATCTGTATGGATAAAAAAATGCAGAAATAAATTGACAACCACCTTAAGGGATGGTCAAGCATCATCGCTTACTTTTTTTTCAAATTGTAATACCTTGGAATGTGTATGTGCAGCCAGAGTCATTGAAGCGACAAGGTAGCTAGTGTGGATCAAATTCCTGACATTTTGTGTTAAATAATGTCCACGGAATACACTCCCAACTCTCAATGCAAAGAATGGAATGGTTTGAACGACCAATCCAAGTAAATTGTATCGAATAGCACCATTGATGATTTTGACTTGATGATTTTGACTTGCTGTCTCATAGTTTGATATTTTTCCAGAACCTGATCAATTAAAACAATAATTCGTATAATGGCAAAATCCAACAGTATTAGTATCTTGATTAATTTTGTACCTGACTTGCACTTTGCTCGGAGATTGAAGAGTAAAATTGATTCGACAATTCAAAATACAAATAACCTATTGTGTTGAAAAGTAGATTTCCATATAAGGAAAACGAGATTTGATAATGTATTTGCAAAATTACGGAAAATTGCAATACACAATGTGAATGGACAGAAATCGAGTTCTGGAACGCTTCCAGAATTACCTCGCCATATATAAGTAATGACTGTCGTCGCATTCCATTTCCCAGACTCTCCTGCTATCAAAATATCGCTCAGGAACAAAATGGTCCAAAACGCGTAAATCGCTACGCCCAGTAGTTTCCGTCAATATGAATTATCATTAAATACTAAATACTAACAAAAAAATACTACGCTCGGGGCGGCCCAAAACTAATTGGGTTTTTCAAATAGCTCCAAATACACCAGGTTACTTTTGGGCTACCCTGTATGCGAATTACTACCTGTTTTGGACTAATGGACCCATCACCTTTAAGTAAATTACTCTTCCCAATGTTGGAAAATATGTCACATAAAACACGAACGCGTTGTTCAAATAAGTCAACCATGAACATATTATGTAAATAAATTTGGTTGCAAAATTAGCGCAAAATTAGAGTAAGTATAAAAAGTTCAGGCCACAACATATATGTGCGATCGTAGCAACGGTTTGTCTGAATTTACTCGAACGAATTTGGTAAAATCCAGTCAAACTGTCTCGGTGAAACTTGAATGACAAAAATTGCAAGTAGTATCCGTAGTCAAAATGTAGTTTTAATAAATGAATTGGCAGTTCTGATTTACCTTGGAATTCGATTTCCTTCATCTTTTTCGATTATGGATGGAAAATCCTTTAAACAGTTACTAAGACTCTCACCCGAACTGAAGTGAAATGAAATATACAAAAGAATAAGGAACGACAAATACTTTAGTAGTCGTTGGTTGAAGTAGCACCAGCTACGTTTACTCGAGTAAACAAGGCTTTGGACAGAATTAACAAAAGAATAGATTTTCAACCAACTCAGTCTTTGGAATTTGTTAATGGATACCGCAGGAAGTGCATGGCGAATAACCCACCGTCAGAATTGGCTGATTTTTGGACATGTTGTAGCCCTTACCTCCTGAAAACCTTTTGTGAAGGAATCATCCCGAAATTCTGAACCGTTTCGGAGATATTAATACACAGGTGGGCATGGAGGAGGTTTGAATGCTCAGTTTGGGGCCCCCATGCCCCCTGTGTATTAGCAACTCCGAAACGGTTAGGAATTCCGGGATGGTTCCTTCACAAAAGTTGTTCAGGAGGTCAAGGGCTACAACATATCCAAAAATCACCCAATTCTGACAGAGGATTATTCGCCATGCACTTCCTGTGGTAACCTTTCACGGCCGATTTCACATTGAATAATTTGTCTTTACATAGATTTTTGAGATGTAGGTCGTGTCTGCTAAGATGGCATTTCTAAAAGATCACACTAAAAGTCTTAAGATTCTTAAAATAAACTTAATTTCTATAATCTCTGAACAAATTAGGTGTAATAGTTTTTATTATATTATTCTATAGAACTATGCCCTCGTGGGAGAAAATTCGAGATGGAATGTAATAATTGTCTCTGTGACCCAACTAATGGTGATGCCGTTTGTACAACGTATATATGTTCCAAGACTGTTTATCATACGACCACTCGCACTCCACCACAACCACCACCACCAACTCGACCACCCAAGAAAAGTTTCTTCGCAAAGATTAAAGAATTACTATAAATTGAGTGTTAAGATTAATATAAATTAGCTCAGAAATTTTGTTTCAGAAATATATCCATTATTCCAATTTACTGGTTTATTCTTGTATGCTTTTTCAATAGCAGTTGAATTTCCAGAGCTCTGGTAATTAGAGGCTACAAAAATTTGCTAATCCAGTGTATTAAATTGTGCGCAGTAAGTCATTGCCGTTGTGCTGAGATGTGAAATTATAGTGGGCTGTCGGCAAGATGAATGGAATTTTGTTTCAACTGGAGATGTCGATTTCCTAATTACAGGGGTGATCGTCCTTAGGCCAAGCCAAATACAAAGTAAAAATGCTCTGATATTTCATTGTGACTCAAGATGAATGTTAAAAAGTGCATTTTTGTATTACGAAGATAATTTTGGCGACACAAATTAACTCAGTTTTAGAGATTTTCAAGAATTGTGTGTTCGTACACCGAATGGAAGCTCCTCTTTTTCATAAATTAAGTTAAAAAGTTGTACAGATGAATGAATAAAATTGTTTTGGCGGAAGTGAATTCAATTTAGTATGT
This sequence comes from Protaphorura tricampata, assembly GCA_034698835.1. NCBI lineage: Eukaryota > Metazoa > Arthropoda > Collembola > Poduromorpha > Onychiuridae > Protaphorura > Protaphorura tricampata. The sequence goes on along the minus strand of JAQGCB010001295.1, from coordinate 10,512 downwards.
AGTGTAGTTGTACCGTCAGACCGTCTCATTCAAAACGAATCCCCCAAGTGAATCTGTAAAATATTTGAGATACGGGCCTCAGGCTGGGCGTTTTCGGATTTTGTTTACCTCCACCTCCGATTGTCCTGTAGATTTTGAGTTGAACGGCTATAGATATCCAAATGCTTCAGATTTTCTTTTGTAATTTTGTAAAAATTTATGTCGTAAACGTAAGTTGTTTGTACTTGTACTGTATTGATTTATACAAATCTCGTAAATATCATCATGTTCCTAAATATCTTTCAGTCTGATCAAATGCCTCAAATTGTTTACACACGTTTCCTCAAAATTTGCACTTTGATTTCTTAATTAGAATTGCACAACATACGATTTGCAACAATTGACAAAATTTTACATTACACATTTTTACATAGGTCGGGGTTCGGGGACATTAAAATAGCCAAATAACACTATCCAAGAAATAAATAAAAATATTCGTTAGTCAGCAAATGTTATAAAATATAAAATTGACAAAACAAAAATCAAGTCAGTCCACACTCTTTCTCTTACAATTCGACACTAAAAATTGAGTCAGAAGAATGAACAAAATATCCGACGTGTGACACAATGTTCTTGCACCCATCTCCAGAGAAATACACTTTATCGTCATATTTTGTGAATGGCACGCGGTCCGCGATTTTCCTAAAAAACAGGTCATTATCAAAAAATAATACATACAAATGCAATATTAATTAAGTTTCTCTTGCGGACAACCGCAGACCACTTTCTGCCCAAGGGATCGAACCCTCACCATAGAGAAGATTTGAATGGTCTCACTACGCATATTAAGGTTGAATTTGAACTTACTCTGGGTCAATAAAAAGAACATTCCTGCGTTTCATCTCCCGTTTAGCGCATAAGATGACGTGTTCTCTCTCAAGTGGTAAAAATGGGATAAAATGGTCAACCAAACGCTGAGTAATCATTTGAGCCTTGAATAACCCACCTGCAAAAACATATACTCTTTTAAATTTTCAATTCAATATTTGAACGAGGAAAATGAAAGCTTTAGAAATTACAGACGAATGGAATTAATAATAATTTCAAAATGTGGGGTAAAAATAATTAGCAATTAATCAGTAATTTATCGCGTTGGTCTTTTTACCATGTTCTGTGAAAGCTCCAGCAAGTCCAGCTTGACGAAAGTCATACAAACTCAAGGCCTCTCGTTGCTTGTCATTGATCAAATGATTCGCTGTAATTCTATTAATTTCATCACCCCCTGTGTTACTCAAGAAAATAAAAATGGCTGATCTGTAGCTAACACCATCAATCGTCCCATGATGGTCCAGAAATGGTACTAAAACGTCAAAGATCTCCGCTGGCATTTTATCAACCTCATCAAAAATGAACAAACTTCGCCCACATTCCCTCACTGTGGTCTCAATGATTTTGGACAATTTATCCTGAAATATACAAAATTTTAAAAATGATGGGCCTGGAAGAAAATGCTATTGTCATAAAAGTTATGAATTACCTACCTGATTTGATTTTAACTCGGTTGGGTCGAGGAGAAAATGTCGGGGTCCAATGAATGATTTCACGTGTGGGCTCTCCAATCCTTTCTCATAGAAATGTTTTGCGATTAATTGGGAAACAAATGTTTTTCCACTTCCAAGCCAGCCGTGGAACGAAAGGACCAAAGCTTTGTTTGGATTTGGGTCAGTCACATGGGCGTACAGTGCACGAAGGGTACCGTCTACACCAATGTGTTGTCCAAATACTTCTCTTTTCAGGTCAGATTGGAGGGCATTCCAGCCTGAATAAAATGGACCATGGAAAACCAATTAAAAATTTTAACCTGTGCCTTATAATTTTTAAACCAAATAAAATGTACTTCTTTTTACGAGTATAAAAATTCTTACGCTTGATTTTCTCTTGAACAGGAATATTACAGTCACAATCTTTTCTGAAATGGAAGTAGTCCAGTGCAATTCCAATTCCAAACAAAATAGTGACAAAAAGTAAAAATGCTATTTTTCTGCAAAGTGATGATTTTTTTCTCATGGGCTCAGTCGTAACTTCAACATCGTCGCCAGAATCAGGATTTGGGGTCGCACCTGCACCAGCACAACTGCCAGTGACAGTATCATCGCTACCATCTCCAGTTTTCTCCAATTCTGCGGCCATGTTAATTTAAAATGTCCGGGTTTGTTTCGGAACTAAAAATTAATTACAAAAGCACAAACGAGATTATAAAACTTGGTTGACGCTGCTGGGTTGAAGTGAAAGACAAACTGGAGCTGATCATGGGTTAAAAAGTCTTTTTAATAAAAGCACTACATGTAAATATATTTAGCAATGACCCTTAAAATCTCAAGTCACGCCATATCTCCTTGACCATTCAGTAGGAACTAGGAACGTTTTGAGTTTTAATTTTGGTTCAAGAAAATTGGGGTGTTGTACTTATTTTTGAAAGCAACGACTGCATTGCGATTGCATGCATGGGTATGGGTGATACAAAAAGGTCAGTTCCCAACATTCAAGGGTTTTGTATTTTTGTATTGCTCCCTTATCCCTAAAAGGTACGAAGGGTAGGATACATACACATATACATACACGTGTTAACAAGAAATCTCAAATTACATAAAAGAATTGTCCAAGGGACGCGACGCAGGCGGTGAGTGCCCTAAAATCGTTTTAGGCAGAATAATATTATTTCTTAGCAAAATTATACATAGTGTGGTGTATAAAGTAGTACATGCACGACCAGATATTATACTAGGGAGTATCCCAAATCACAAAAACCGTTAAAATCCACAATACACTGCTAATTGACATTTATACTATCTGAAAGGCAGGATGACACCACATCGAATCATACTTTTCCCTAGAGAATGGGCTACTTTCCATTAGGCATATATGATTATATGGTAAATCAAGTTTCAATGCACAAAAACTTTATTCAAATTCTAATTCATATTCATCAAAATTCTGGATTTTTAATATGTATATCTTAAAAGTTGTAATGCCTCTTGTATACAAGTTTGTGAAGAAATAATTAGGATTTATTGAATTCCTTCTTAATTATCGGTATGTATTATTTCGATAGATCTGATTCAACCATACGTTTACATGTTCATGTTCATGGTTTGTCTTACATTTCAGACAGCCTTTTTCGTTAATAAACATGAATAATTTTGAGATGAGCCCTTCTAATTGGAATATTATTCCTAGAACTTTCGTTTTTACAGAAGTTATGGTGTCAGGGCTTTGCTTAGCTCCATTTATAAAATAACAATACCATACCAGTTTCGAAATTTCAGTTTAACAGATCAGAAATCAATATTTGGTTAGATAAAAAACAAGTTAGAATCGAAAATTCCTGAAGAAAAATTTTGAAATAATTTTTCTTACTTACGCAATTATTTGTCTTCGCCCAATTCACGCTATTCACTAAACTTAAAACACTTGCAACTTCTTCAAGGTTATTTTGTTATTTGAATTACTGGTTCGTTGGACTGTAATAAAACGTACGTGGACTTAAATTTGTGTAATACAATATTATGTACTACACTGACTTATCAAAACGAATCGAATTGAACAGACAGATGACAAATCCCCAGAAACAACTCAACTCAAGGCATTCAGAATTGGATGACACATAATTCCTCAGAATTTTAATTTTAACACACACACACATGTGTGTACCTAAGTTAACATTACAAAACCCGTCTGTGGCCTGGGCCTGTGGTTCTGTCCTGTGTTATTTGACTGAAATGACCTTTTTATCATAAATAAACTTTTGTCCTTCCGTTTCTGTGTTCAGTCCAGGCATTCAGTCACATTTTCCATTCCAAGTCCAACAACTTCCACCTTATGAACAAGTAATGTATACGTAGTACAACATTTTATCAAAATCAACCCAAAAGTACATACACATTTTTGTAAGTTATATTTATCTGCAGTGCAGTAGTGAGGATTATGTAAATTAACTCGGACTCATCACAAGTGTCATAAGAAAATATTCGGATTATTCATTAACCCTGAGGTAAAGTGACTTACTTAAGTATTACAGTGGAATCTCTATATATCAACCTCCCCTATATCGTACACCTCTCTATACCGACCAGAATGTTAGGAACACAAGAACTCCCTTTCCATACACTTCTTTGTTATTCCACTTTCTGTATATTAAACTTTCTCTTTATTGGACACATTCTGGTGCATTTTTCGAGTTCGCTATATAGAGAGTCCACTACTGTATGGTGATCTGATCTGACGTGGCACGCAGGACGCGACGGGGGCAATGACCCCATTCCCAATCCTCTCAAAAAATAATATTATGGGGTTATTGTCACTTTTTACATTGTACATATGGGGATGAATGACCTTTGCAATTTTTTTTGGACAAGACCGTTGGTCTGCACTGCAGGTGTCCCGTCTGGCCATTGCATTGCATTTTGCATTGGCTTTTGTGGTACATTACGTAACACGTATGAATTTTATGTAAAATTTTTTTTTCTCCTATGCTTGTGCGTTTGAATTGTCCTCCGCAGTTGTCCAGTTCAGTTTCGGTCGTTCAACTATTAACACGTCTAGCCATATTTGGGAAAAATTAGTTTCTAGCCATACCCTGTTCTTTTTTTTCCTTCAAAAAACTTAAAATATCATTTGTGCAGCCTTGCCACTTGCCACTTGCCAGTCATCAGTAGTTTCAAAATGAAAACTTCGGTAAATTCACGAAGACCAACCACTGACCCCTCCAAAAAAGGTAAGTATTTAAAATATTGAAATCTAATAATCTAAAACAAAATTGGTATTACTTTATTTCTCCAAGCTTTCGGAGGAAGGTTTATTTGTCTATATACGCATTGTCATTATTGGTATACAGTGGAATCTCTATTATATCAACCTCCTCTATATCGTACACCTCTCTATACCGACCAGACAGAATGTCAAGAACGCAAGAACTCTCTTTCTATACATACTATTCTTCATTATTCCACTTTCTGTGTATTGAACTTTCTCTTTATTGGACACCTTTTGGGTCATTTTTCGAGTTCGGTATATAGAAAGTCCACTGTATACTGGTTACACCATACGTACCACCGCACCGTACCGTACCGTACCGTACCATATGCAGAGATAGAGATAGGGATTAAGTCTGTTACGCTCATACATACAGAATTTTTGTCGTTTTTTTCAGTAAAGATTAGGTTAAAAATTCGCAACGGTAATGGTTTTTTTCCGTTGAACTTTTGGTTCGGCGTCTGAGGTCATTCACCTGCCCATTTGAGCTCTAGGCACATTAATCAGTCTGTCTTCGTCTCCGTCCGTATATATTTGTGGGTCTGTGCCTGTGGTCTGCATTCTGCATGCCAATAATGCCTACCTATCAACAGTACGGTGCGTACAAGGGTTGAATGAACTCTTTGCATTTGCATATTTGCAAGGGTCATCCTAATTTGACTCAAAGGATTACAGCAGAACAGACTGAGACCAAAAGCAGATGACGAAAATGACGATACATTTCTACTTTGACATTAGCTAAATAGCTAATAAGTTCTAGCAAAAAAGATATTGACATCAATGCATTTTTTTTTACAAAACTTTGTGTACGACGATTTTTTAATTGTATTTGAAAATGGAATTAAAACTACGTAATCGTAATTAATTACTTCCACGTTCCACCGCCTGCGGCGTAACCCCAATCAATTACTTATAGTTGTAATTAATTTAATCGACGAAAAGGGCCGTGTAATTGTAATTAGTTTATTAAGGACACATGAATTGAGGTAATTTGTAATTTGTATATATAGTTAATTACATTTTGAAAGTAAAGTAAGTAATTATCCCCTCTGCTCTGGTAGACAGAGACGACACACAGGCCAACACACTCATAAATAAATACGGACAGACCACCGCGCACCGACCTCAAATTGACACAGGTGAATAACCTGTCACGAGTCACGACTCACGAGTCACGAGATAGAAATAGAACTTCAACGGACTCTCGGTTGAATCTCTCCCATTTTACGCTTAATGCCAGCCAATGCCAATACATTGGAATCTCTATATATCAACCTCCCCTATATCGTACACCTCTCTATACCGACCAGAATGTCAGGAACGCAGGAACTCCCTTTGCATGCACTTCTTTGTTATTCCACTTTCTGTATATTAAACTTTCTCTTTATTGGATACATTTTGGTCCATTTTTCGAGTTCGGTATATAGAGAGTCCACTGTATTTAGTGTGCCGTGCGATGCGAAAACAAACAAGTACGATCTCCTCAGATTAGGTCATTAGTAATTACGACACCAATGATCTAGAAGTCAAACTTCATATTCACATCACCTGTTAGGAATAGACACACGAGCGCTGAGATAAATGCAAGGTCAAAAATTCACACATTTGACAAAAATTGTGATGACATGTGTGTGATGTATTAATCCGATTTCTTATCAGTTTATTAATTTCTGAAAGTACAGTCCAGATTAGTATTTACTCCACCGAGTCAAGCTCTGAGAAAAACAAACAAATTTATACTGCGTTCATGAAGTGCTATTTTATGTTAATTGATTAAATTTCTCGGAAACGAATTAGCTCATCTTCCCGTGCGCAAGTAAAATTAATGGCACAGAAACAAAAATCCCGATATTCGCAAATTACTTGACGACATTTAGGGGAAAACCATTTCCCACGCATTTGTATAGAATTAGGTGGCACTTGACTAATGGTCTAAACTCTGTGTAGGATTAAAATAAAATTAAGCACTTGCAAAAATTAATTGATTAAAATAATCTCCACTGGTTCATTTCTCAGGTCACCCTAAATTAGTATAAAAACCAGAGGCACATGGCTAGAAAGTATCCAATCCAGTTTTGTCAATTCCCTACTGTCCCAATCTAACTATGAAGTTTTCAGTTTCCTTGGCTCTTTGCCTTGTGGCATTGAGTGCCTTCGCCCTTGCTGCCCCATCTGCCAGCAAAGTCTCCTTCGGTCTCCAAAAGTCCCTTAAGACCAAAGCCCGTGTCAACATTATGGTTTCCATGAAGGAAGACACCACTGCTGCCCTTAACACAGTATCCCTCCAACGTTTCTCTACTCACACTGATCAAGTCACAGCTGTCTACAATTCCTTGACCGCCTTGGCTGCTGAGTCCCAGAAGGCTGTCCTTCAAATGCTCAACTCACCAAGATTTTTCACAACCAAAGTCCAAAGTTTCTGGATCACGAATCAAATCTTCGTTGCTGGAGCTGATCAATCTTTGATTGATGCTTTGGCCGCTATGGATGATGTTTCAGAAATTGTTGAAGATGAAATCATTTATTTGGATGAACCAATCAACCTTGTAAGTGAACCAGGTACTTTGGCTGAGTGGGGAATTGACAAAATCCAAGCTCAGCAAGCTTGGGCTGCTGGTAGCAATGGAGCTGGTGCAGTTGTTGGAATCATTGATACTGGTGCAAGGTATACTCATGAAGCTATTCGTGACAATTATCGTGGGGGTACTCACTCATGGTATGATCCATACTCTCAAACCCAAAACCCAGGAGATGGTAATGGTCATGGAACACATTGCACTGGAACAATTGCTGGAATGTAAGTACAGTATAATTATATGCCCGATTTTTACCGAAACCTACATTACAGTACTTAGTCAAATATATATGCGGATAGCATAGCATTTATCGTTTTGTACTTTAACGGGTTCACTAGTAATTTGTAAAAAGTACATGACAATAATTCTAATCTATAATTTTTAAATGCAGCAATGGAATTGGTGTTGCACCAGGAGCCAAATGGATCTCCTGCAAGGGTCTCCAAGACAACGGTGGTGGATCCACCTCTGCCCTCGTCGCTTGTGGTCAATTCATGACATGCCCAACGACATACAACGGTGGCTCCCCCAACTGTGATCTTGCCCCACACGTGGTCAGCAACTCATGGGGAGGTGGTAACCGAGACACATTCTACAATGGAATCCTCAACGCGTGGGCCACTGCCAACATCATTGGAGTTTTTGCCAACGGTAACAGTGGCGCCTCCTGCTCTACCACTCTCTCACCAGCTGACTCAATTGCACCTGTCATCGCTGTTGGAGCCACGACCTCAACTGACGCTATTGCTTCCTTCTCTAGCCGTGGACCAGGGTTGACAACCAGCACACAAAAACCAGATGTCTCTGCTCCAGGACAAGACATCCGATCATCAGATTTTCAGAGTGATACTAGCTACTCCTCCAAGTCAGGGACATCCATGGCTTGCCCACACGTCGCTGGACTCGTTGCACTTTTGAAAGGAAAAACACCAACTGCTACCTTGGGTGAAATTAAGACTAAGTTGCAAAACACAACTGATCGTAATTTGGTATTTGACGGTCAAGTCTGTGGTGGGGTTGCTGACAATGCATTCCCTAACTTCAAATTCGGTCATGGACGAGTCAATGCGCTCAAGGCTGTCCAAGCTCCTTAAACAGTACAGTATTGCCAAATTTCAAATCTATTCCAAAACCGCCATTATGATTACTAAATAAAAATATGCTTCCAAATAATCCTGCTCAATTTTGTATCATCATTTCACTTGTAGTGACGAATTTCGTAACATTTAACGATTGTCATTTTGTCATTAATGAATTGCATACGTGCATTACATAATACAATAATTTTGAGTGAGCACTCGAAATGAACACGTCGTGTTATTAATCATATTATGTAATTTGTCATAGTTGTTGACTACCCATTGCATAATTAGTGTCATTCTGGAAAAACCCGTCCGAAACTAATCCAACCACATCGTATGCTAACGCAACTATGGGATTGGACTAGTATTAACCATTGCAAAATTTAAATGGATTAAGCTTATCTCGACTAGTTAATCGTTGATCATGCCACATGCCATTTTGAAAATATCTCCGATTGGAGGTGATTCACGCAACTGGAAATACTACATATAAACTCAATTCTGTTCCAACCTGAAATCCAACGTAGCAACAATGAAGTTCGTTCTTTTCTTAGCATTTTGCCTTTTGGCATTGTGTAACATTGATATGGCGCACGCGGCACCATCTACCATCAAGGTCTCACTTGATCTCCAAAAATCCCTTGAAACCAAGTCCCGTGTAAACATCTTGATTTCAATGAAGGAAGACACAACATCTGCTCTTATTCAAGTATCGCGTCAACGATTTGCTACACATGGTGACCAAGCTACAGCAGTGTACAATTCTCTGAATGCCCATGCGGCTGAGTCCCAGAAGGCAGTCCTTCAAATGCTCAACTCACCAAGATATTTTCCCAGTAAAATCCAAAGTTTCTGGATCACGAATCAAATCTACGTTCAAGGTGCAGACAAATCGTTGATCGAAGCTTTAGCCGCTATGGACGATGTCTCTGTCATCGAGGAAGATGGTAAAATTTACCTGGACGAACCAGTGTTCTCTGCCATCGAGGAGGAATCTAGTTTTGCCGAGTGGGGAATCAACATTATTCAAGCTGAGGCTGCGTGGGATGCTGGTTACAATGGCGAAGGTGCAGTTGTCGGCATTATTGACACTGGGGTTCGCTTCACACATGAAGCCATTCGTGGCAATTTCCGGGCTGGAACTCATTCATGGTACGATCCATATAATCAATCTTTTCTACCGTCAGATGGCAATGGGCATGGTACTCATGTGACAGGAACAATTGCTGGAAAGTAAGTCATACGCAATTTTACAAAAAAATAATTAAACATCCACTGATTAATTGACATAGCCGAGGCTGAATCAAACATCTTGTGCATTTCGTCTGTCTTTGTACGAGTTGCTTCCCATTTTGTCTAGGGATTTACATATTGATTATGTAGTTACCCTAGTAGTAGGAAAAACCAGTGGAGAAAAACCACTTTAAAACAACCCGGGGGAGAGGAGGTGCGAGGAATTGAACCCCAGCACAGTTAAAGCGATCTGTACACTTGTACCACTACGCCATATGATAGACCTTGCAGATTTTTAGATTTTAATTTCTAAAATTCCAGCAATGGCATCGGCGTTGCACCAGGAGCTAAATGGATCTCTTGCAAGGGAATTGAGGATAATGGTGGAGGCAGCATTTCTTCCCTCATCGCTTGTGGTGAATTTATGACTTGCCCAACCACGTACAATGGTGGATCTCCTGATTGTTCTTTAGCCCCTCACGTCGTCAGCAATTCATGGGGAGATGGGTCCAATGAAGTATTTTATGACCGTGTCATTCAAGCATGGAATGCGGCTAACATCATACCTGTATTTGCGAATGGGAACAGTGGCCCTTCCTGCTCCACCGGGCTTTCACCTGCGGACTCAATTGAAAATGTAATTGCTGTCGGGGCTACAAATCTAACTGATTCCATTGCAACATTCAGTAGCCGAGGCCCTGGTCCCAATGGTAGACAAAAACCAGATGTTTCAGCCCCAGGGGTAAATGTTCGATCTGCTTGGTATGAGAGTGACACGGAGTATGCTGCGGGGTCAGGGACATCAATGGCTTGTCCACATGTGGCTGGAC
>JAQGCB010001294.1:0-15168 GCA_034698835.1 Protaphorura tricampata | reverse complement strand
TGCCTTCAGAGGATGAACTCCAAGATACTTGTCTTGTCTACTCATCATTTATCATCACCATAGAAATAGATATAACTCCTCCGTGCGATTTTTTTTGAATTTTTAAAAAATATTCAAAAGTGGAGAAAGGGGTCTAAGGTTTTGAACTTCCATTAGCGTTCATAACCTTAGACCTCTTTCTCCAATTTTGAATATTTTTTTAAAAAATTCAAAAAAAATCGCACAGAGGTGTATGGTATGGTACGTCAAAATGCTCACAATTTGAATACCCTTCAGATAAAAAATATAAACACGATGAAAAATTTTTTGGTGGCCTCCTTGAAAAACTACCTTTTGGGTCAGAATTTTTGACCTTTGACCTGTTCACCATTTCCAAGAATGCACCACTCCGTAGGCTCAGAAATTGATTTTTCTGTATGTGTGCAAATTTTGAAATTTGTGTGTCCAGAAACACGGTGTACAAAAAGATTTTGAGGGTGTCCGGATAATTAGTGCGAGCACTGTATTTCACCCTAGCAGACCTTGTCTTGGCTTGAGCATTCTTCTTTTATATCTTTACCCGCCATGTATCCGCCATCCGCTATACGTGAGAATTGTACCCCCCCCCCCCACCTCAGTCCCTATGTCCTCTTTTTTTCAAAATCTGACACCAAAAAATATTAACGTGAAGTATTCATGCACTGCTTCAATCCCGTATCTGTCGTCTAATTTCAAATTTCAACCCTGTACGATGAGTAGTTTGGCGGTGTATCGAAAAATTCCCAAGTTCTGTTCAATTATTTTAGCAAACCGTGCAAACGGATAGGTTCTCCGGTATTTCGTTACTTATATCAACTCAACATAAATTCAGCTGAGACCTCTACTCTAAACATAGATTGATCTATTCTAAATTTTACTACACGCATTTGGATTGGACTATCAAATCCGCATTATATATTTACAGGAATTAAACCATTCCTCTCTGCAACTCAATTCACTTGAAAGATTTATGTGTCATCAAATTAAACATCAGACGATGACTCACTCTTTCGAACGGTGTGTTTCTGACATTTCTGAACAGGTGTGACGGTTCTCGGGAAACCTAACCTAACCATTTTATCTACATGCTTCGATGCTATCCACGAGGAGCCCGGAACCGCTAATTTATTCATGTCAATCAATCAATCATCAACTATTTTTAATTTTTGACATGCACTCTAATAGCGATAAACACTCTCGGTACTTGACATATAAAAATTATTTCACAGGAAAAAAGTGTTTTTCCTGTTAAAGGTATGGACAGCTACATTTAATTGAAGTGTTTGATTTCCACGGAAGCATTGCAATTGCAGTGCCCATGCATATTTGACCCTTGAACTTGCTTAATCTTATATCCGCACCAAATGAACAAATTAGTTAGCAGTTGATTTCTGAGTGGAGTGATTAGGATTTGCTTATGAAACTTATTAGGATTCATGGGTGTATAAAATGCACCGATTAATCGGTAAATCCATCATACGCATTTGAAATTGTGGAGCAGAAAGAGAGAAAATATTCGTTCGGAATCTTCAACCAAGCTAGGAAACCAAGACTTCTTGCAGAATGCTGATTAAATATTCCTTAAGTGGCATTGCACTAACACTCCTTGCACTGAGTTCCTTTCTGCCACAACAAAGTATGTAAAGATTTATTAGTTATTTATTTCTAATAATCGTTTGTAATATTTTTTTTACATATATTTAATTAAGTACTTATCTTAAAAAGTTTTTGTAACCTCAGGTATTGCACAAAAAGTTTGTCCAAAAGGTGAGGGAAGTTGTGGCGGAGAATGTTACAGGCCAGATTCTCATGAATGTATTAACGATACATCAATCACGATATACCCAAAACCATGTCTGTTGGGTGAATCCTTATGTGCTTTCAACATTAGCCAAAAAGGTGAATGCTATGACCCTAAAAGTCATACATGCGAAGTTGACATCGAGTCATCCTGGGCCAAACCATGTTTCAAAGGGCTTAGATTGTGTGAGAAAGTTTGCTACAATTCTACCATCGAAGTGTGCCTGAGGGATAGTTATAATGGACCTGTTCACAAAGTATGTTCAATCCCTGAAGACATTTGTGGAAACACGTGTTACTCGCCGGAAACCAAAGTTTGCCATAGAGGTATGTATGAATTGAATATTTTGAACTAGTTTGTGGATTTAAATTATATTTTTTACTTTACACAGGTGTTTCAACATCCGGTGTATTCGCCGTTGTGTGTGCAAAAGGCAAAGGGATATGTGATCGACGTTGTGTCGATTCGAAATATTTTGAAAATCTTGGACGTGAGAATGAGACAATGGTTGCTTGTCCGATCGGTCAATCCATTTGTACATACCCAAGGGCATCTCAACCAATCTGTTATGATGCCAACATTAATAATTGCCACTCTAATAATTTGGGTGCAAAACTATGTTCAAAAGATCAAAGTATTTGTGGGTGGACTTGTTTCACGCCTTCCCTCCAAGTTTGCTATACCGGGAATAAACTATGTTTTCAAAATGAAGGATTGTGCAATGGAAAGTGCTACTCCAAGGACAATGAACAATGTATTTCTTACGGTAATTAATCAATTTGAATTATTTATTTCCAATTATTATTTAAATGATTTAAATAACGGTATGGTGAGTTTACAAATTCATAAGATATAACATGATTGGCCGTTGAACAGGGACATCATCGGAGACTGTGCAAAATAGAGGAAAGTCTTTGTGGATACACTTGTTATAATCCTGAGCATTACGAGTGTATGGAAAACACAACAATTGTATGTGCCAGGGGTCAAACATTGTGTGAAGGGAGGTCATCGTATGATTCAAGATGTTACAACGCTGACATCGAGACTTGTTTTAAATCAGAGTGGTATAATGTCGTATGTCCCAAGGGACAAGAAGTTTGTGGAGCGCTCTCATCGGCCCTCACTTGTTATGATCCTGCATCACAAACTTGTTTAGAAATGGAAAACTCAACTCGCCAAATATTATGCAAAAGTGGTGAAAAACTTTGTAAATCAGACTGTTATGCACCGGAAACACAGACTTGTCATAAATTCGGCGAAGGTACGTTTTAAACGATATTGCAAAAATTAAAAAAACTTTATGGAATTTTGGCATCAAAAAATAAGACTTGATTGAATTCCTTTCAGGATCTATCGATCCAAGACTCTGCAACGTTGGTGAAGAGTTGTGTGGGGATTACTATTGCTACAATCCATTGCACCAACAATGCGTGACATCCATGTCAAGGCCGTTCGTTTGTTTAAAGTCTGAAACCGTGTGCGAATACACAAATGGTCAAGCTGGATTGTGCTACAATCCGAATGTAGAAAGTTGTATTCAATTGGACTGGGATGCTGAAATTTGTTTGATAGGCCAGAACTTTTGTAGCCGAGGGTGGAACTCCGGTTGTTTCAGTCCCGAAGAAAAAGTTTGCTTGGCAAGTGAATCCTCTTCTTATCCTGTATTATGTCCTATTGGCCATCAAATGTGTGGCTCAAGGTGTTATTCTCCAGAAGTACAAGTGTGTGTATCGGGGGCCGACCCCAATAGGAAAGAGTTATGTCCAATTGGTCATAAGATTTGTGGTTATTCTAGTAGTTGTTACTCCCCAGAAGTTAGTGTGTGTTACAGTAATGTGTTGTGCACAATTGGTCAACAAGTCTGTGGGTCAAGTTGCTACTCACCTGAAGTCTATTCATGTTTCTCAAATAACGTCGTCACAAATAAATTGTGCTCAGTTGGTAATCAACTCTGTGGTTCCTCGTGTTACTTCCCAGGAACACATATGTGTCTTGATAATTAAACATAACAACCTGTATGACTAATAAATTAACATAGTGCAGCTGACATCACATTATTTGCATAAATTATTCAGACAAACATAAATTCCATGTAATTTGCAAACAGGTTTTTATTAAATTTCTCGAGACCAGTCAAGAATAGTAATCATTCGTGAAGGAAGGAAGGGAAATGGACCCACGGGTCATTATTTCCTGGATTTGGTTACGAGTCACTGCGTCCTTCTCTTCTTTGCTCTCGCTCTCCCCTCAACGAACGAGTCACAGTGTCTACAGATGACTCCCGCTGTCCCATCCATCCAAGACTTTTTCTCATGCACATGGGTTGGAGTGGAGATGACCTGAGTCCACTTGGTCACACGATCTTTCACTTGTTCCAAGAACTCACTCCAGTCAGCAATGGCCATGTTGACCTGACCCACGTGTTCCAGTCCCTCCACCACTCTCTCTCCAAAGTACAGGAGTGTGGTTGTGATGGGCCCAACTCTGTCCTCTCCGTATTTCTTCACTAAGGACTCTTCTAACTCTGCCAGGAATTCCGTCAATGCATGAACCATCCCCGTCTCAAAGCAAAAGTGAATGAGTTCTTTCATGGGGTCATTCCTCAACCCTCGTATACACTCAAAGACTCAAAGGTCCGACGCCATTTTGACGAGTGTCCGAGCAAATCCAAACGTCTCTTTCAACAAAACCTCCTGTTTATACACATTCGATATTCAGCATAAAAAACGAGAACAATAAAGGTCATTTGACTCAACACGAATCTACCTTGAGTACAAAATCCATGTCTTTGACGGAGGCTGCAAATGCGGTGGGTACGTGGACCTAGTGTAATGTCCGTTGTCCAAGATCTGAGATGTGAGCTCAAGTCCATGAGGATCACAAGCAGACTTTGGTATCTGCCCTGTTGGGCCAAACAATTGAACAAATGGGGAAGCACTCCTTTCATCGCTCGGGACAGTTGGGACTCGTATTCTTGAGGGTGAGGCGGACTCAGAATATTTTCTAAAAATTCACAACAAATCATCTTCCCTCGTTTATTCAAAAAAAGATCCCTGTTTTTAAAAACATATTTCAAAGAAATAGTCTAAAAATAGTCATATCTGTCTTAAAAAACCGATCACATTTTAAAAATAGTTCTCTCTTTTAAAAATTATCATTAAGAAACGTCTTTGTAAAATAATCGTCCATTTTAAAGAAATCGTCTTTTTAAAAAAGACATCACTTTGAAGAAATCGTCTCTTTTATAAAATGACAACTTCTTGGAAAAGTCTTATATTTTCTTAAAGAAATTATCTATTTTAAAAGTGCCCTCATATTTTTTTTAAAAAAAATCGTCTTTTCGTTTAAAATATTCCTTGTTTTTCGAATAAATCGTCTCTAGGATTAGGATAAGGATTGTTTGGCTTATTGACTCACCCCGTTGTGGTCCTCTGTAGATACCCCTGAGGGAACTCTCTAACTCCACGAGTAGACTCTCTTTCTGCTTCGCAATCTCTGGGCCAAGGGTCAAGGCGTGTGCCAGGACCAATTCTGGGAAGAATGCTTTGAACTGGCGGTCGTCTGCTGAACGGGTCAAGTGCTCCTTCGTGTCCTTCACCAACCTCACACTCTCCTCCATTTCCCCCTGTTTAGCCAAACAGTCCAAAAATCCAGCAATGGAAACAATCCCCAAATTCTGTACATACCGAGATGGATCTTCCTCCAGTTTCCAAGAATTCCATCCAGACTTGAAAAAAGTGGTCAATTGTTCCAATATTCAAGAAATTTCTTGCTGTGTTGGACTAAAGGTCAACTTCGAGGTCAATTTCCGCAATGACCCACCAACCTCCACATAGGTTTCTGAAATTCCGTGCGTGTCCACGCGATTCAGATTGTGATTAAAATAATCGACGAGTTGTGGGTAAGGATTATAGGAGACAGGGCGGAGTGCAGTTTCCGCCAAGGTCATGAAGGTCATCGCTTTGCTCATGATGACCTCAAGGTCACTTTTAGCTCTATCGTTCAAGTCAAATAAAAAAAAATCCATGTCATTTTGTCGGAAACATTTTAAAAATCCACTTAATAAAACGTAAGTTTGTCCAGGATTGACAGGATAAAGTAATGCATTCATTCATTTGTGCACCGATGTCTCTAGCATCCTCTCAAGGAACGAGTCACAATGTCTACAGATGACTTCCGCTGTCCCTTTCATCCAAGACTTTTTCTCATGCACATGCTCTGGAGTGGAGATGACCCCAGTCCACTTGACCACAGAACATTTGACCTGTTCCAAGAACTCACGCCAGTCAGCATTGGCCATCTTGACCTGACCCAATTGTTCCAGCCCCTCCTGCACTCTGTCTTCAAAGTACAAGAAAACTTGGTTTGGGTCAATCCCTCTGCTCCTTACCCGCCATGTATGTTGGCGCGATGCAGGGCGGGACTGGCACGGCAAGGGCGCGGGGGGCGAGTCAAATGGGCGCCTAGTTCTTAAGTAATAAAATATCCATAAAAATATATTTGAAAAGAAAGCCAATTTTGAAATGATCCTAATCGGGCAACGAACACAATTCCGACCAAATAAAATCTTGTCCGCAGTACGATTTGGACATACCCGTTCAGCGGTTGAGCTAGCGAAGGTGGCGGGGGGGGGGGGGTGCTGGTAGGCCCACAAAAAGAGGGTGTCGAAATAGTACGGCCGCCGGTTTCGGCGGTCCCCGCGGAGCGGCCGCCAGAGGCGATTTTTTTTAAGGAAATGTTAACGTTAGGTGCATGTAAAACGTACTTTTAACACTAAATATTTAATATATTACACTAAATATAATTATTAGTACAATGGCGGCTAGTTTTCTTCGTGTTTTTTTACGTGAAAGTTTCAAGTGGCGAAAAAATTCGAAAGATATTTTGGGTAGGCCGATATTTTGTTTTGTACGGTTCGGAAAGCTGACAGATTTGCGATGGATGGGCGGGCGGTAGGGATATGGGAATGGGACTATGTGTCATACGCCCGCGCGCGGTCCCCGCGGAGCGGCCACCGGAGGCAAGAAATTTTTTTGAAATTTTTTTAACGTTAGGTGCATGCAAAAGTTGTTTTTAGGGAATTCTTCCATTATAGAAACATAGTGCTGGACAACAAAATCCAAATTAAAAGCACCCTATTTAGGGTTTTGATGTCAAAACCTGAAATAAAAGCACCCGATTTTGAGTTTTGATGCCAAAACCTAAAATAGGGTGCTGGTCGCGACCCGTTAGCTGAACGGGTATGGATTGGGGTCATTAGCTTCTTTTAATTTCGGTGGTGACCAAGTCGCCACGTAACTTTCTACTATACTTCGCAGTTTGGCGTAAAACTCAAAGAAAACGCCCGTATACTCTTGATCTATGAAATTGATAAACGGCCCGAAGGGCCGAGATTTTTTAAAACATTTTGCTGTATTTGGTGGAACTATTTTAAGAACTGAGGAAACTTTTATACATAGGGATTTAAAGTGACAATATAATTCAACTTTCTTACATTTAATTCTTCTCTACTCACTTCCAGGGGCGCCGTAAATTCACAGGGGCGCAGCGGGCTATCGCCCGCCCGCCCTTATGGCCAGTCCGGGCGTGGCGCGATGTCCTTTGAGATTAAAATATAACTCTACGTGATTAATTAGGTATCCTCCGTATAGAGGATACCTAATTAATTACCTTATTTACCTTAAAAATTTACCTTATTAATTACGTTAAAAACCTTATTTTTAATTAATTACATATACGATTTCTAACTAATCAGGTTCTTGTTCTGGTACGGGTCGGTTTCGAAACACCCTGATTGAATTGATGTACTGTTTCCCTGTATAAAAATGAAGGGTTTAAACGAGGATGATATTGAACGGCCCATCCCGTGCCAGGGCGAAACCCTGGCATGGTTGGGCGTTCAACCTCATGTGAAGTTCGAACTCAATTATTATAACATGCATTGGGCAAGAAGCTCTCATACTTTATTGCGCAGTAAATATGCAAGGCAGTACGGGCTACCTTGCAGCCCATACTGTATAAGTATGCTCAGAGTGGCAATATATTTTTCGACTTTAATTCCTCTAAATCTTTACTTCTAGTTTGTTAGTATAACATTAGTTGACGGCCTTGCCGTAATCGGTCATAGAATAAATTCATTTACATGTCCGCCTCCGCGTACGTCAACAATTCTCTTTAATTTCGTTAGCTTCTCAGAATTAACTGTTGTAAGCAAGAAGACGAAAGACCATGCATGATAGCAATCGTTTGTGAAGGCACAAGATAAATTGGAATAGGATAGGTTGGTTTTCAAATGTTAAACATTTTTTGAGGAATCTCAGCATATTACAGGTTAAGGAACGTTAAACAGGCGGCACTCGGCTGGTCATGGACAATGGATGAGCCTCAAGGCACGAGTCAATGTGCCTAGAGATGAATTCTGCTTTCCCATTCATCCAAGAGTTTTTCTCCTGTGCATGGGTTGGAGTGGAGATGAGTTGAGTCCACTTGACCACACAACACTTGACCTGTTCCAGGAAGTCACACCAGTCAGAAATCGCTATCTTGGCAGGACCCACGTGTTCTAGCCCACCGACCACTCTCTCCCCAAAGGACAGGATTATGGTTGTAATGACTTGGAGTCTTTCTCCGTATTTGATCACTAAGGAGTCTTCCAACTCTTTCAGGAATCCCGACAATCCATGGACCATCCCAGTCTCAAAACAATAAATAATTAGAGCTCCGATTGGACGAGTCTGCAGTTTCCGTACATTCTGATTGCTTCCAAGACCCAATGTCACTTTGACGAGTGTTCGGGAGAGTTCAAATGCTGCTTCCATCAAGGCTTCCTGTAACACAATACAAAAATAACTTTCGTTTTCGCTTAGTGTACGACTCAATATTTAATTAATCGAATTTGATGACCTCTAGAGACCACGTGGGTCAACACGGATCAAAAACTAAAGCTGGGCAAGTACGAGGACCATTCAGCTGTAATTCCATGGTAAGAGGCCCTTGAGGCCATCGTAAGGTTATTCTTATGTATGGAAAATGGTTTTTTGCATTTTGAAACCAGAATTTCCACGGAATTGGAAATAAAAATTCCGAAGAAGTCTGAAAAAGTGTATTTGTTGGAATACTACGAGATTATCTCTTACAAATTCCCAACTTATTTATCTATACACACTCAAATGGATTTCCGAACAGAAGGGATGGAAGTGAAAACTAATTGGACTCAGGTCAAGAGTCGAGACGTAATTTAACTACCTTCCCTACAAAGTCCATATTTCTGACTGAAGCCGCCAATGCCGTAGGTAAGCGGCGGAACGGCTCAATACGACTTGCTGTGATTTCAGTGCTCCAATTTTCAACGACTAATTTGAGGTGTGTGATGACCCCGTGAAGACCTTGGTAATTTCCAAGTCGGACCAGACAATTGAACAGATGCGTAAGAACTCTTTGGCTCCCGTATCCAGGCCCAATATTATCTAAACATTTCAGAATAAATCATCTTCATAACTTTCGTTTAAAAAATTAATCTTCATCACCTCATATTCATTTTTACAAATATAATACCTGCTTGCCCTCGGAAGACACACATGAGGTATGGCTCTAACTCCAACAATAGACTCTCTTTCTGATGAGCACTCTCTGGGCCGAGGGATTTGGCATGACCCATGACCAAGTCTGGAAAGAATCCATGGAACTGATTGACCCTTGTCCCTTGGATCATGAACTTCTTTGTTTCCTTCACCAAATTCAATATCTCCTCTGGTTTCCCCTCCTGTGCCCAGCAGTTCAAAATCCCAGCGAAACAAACTTTGGCCAAATAATCTTCATCTCCATTCCAAGAGATTTGTCGACATTTCCAAGAATTCCATCCAGACAAGAAAAAAGTGATCAACTGGTCGAATACTTCAAGAATGTCTGGAGTCAGTCTGGAGGTCATGGTCAAGGTCAATGTCTTTCTCAATGACTCTCCCACTGCAGAATAGTCCCGTGAGATCTCGCTTGACTCGACGTCATTTGGATTGTGTTGAAAATAAAGCTGTGGACGGATGTACCTTAAGGGGATAACGAGAAGTGCTGTCTCCGCCAGGGTCATGTACGTCCTGACATTGCTCAAGATGACATCAAGGTCATCCCTACCTCCATCTCTTTCTGATCTCGACCTTGATAGAGAAACACAAAAAAAAATGAAATTGCATGTCAATTTCATCAAAATATTTTGCAGCAGCCCTACATTTTGGCGGTCAGACTTGGGTTGTTTACTGTTTTTCTTGTTCTTCTAACTTTTTTCCCCAAATTTTTTACTGGACTGGCGCATGCAGAACATGAGGAAATTAAAGTTCTATTAATTAAATTTTCATAAGAAAAAAATTGGGCAAAATATGTTTTCTGAAATTATTTCTAGGTCAAAACATGTTGAAAATTTTTCCCAGCAACCCAAGTGTGACCATTTCGTCCATCCCTAATGATTGTGACCTCGACAGCACTGACCTCAAAAGGAAGATAATCTCTAAGGCTCTGAAGTGAAGGGACCGAACCTTTTCGTACAACTGAATCCCAGCACTCAAGACCCATTTCTCCACAGCATACAATTCATGACTCGGATGACCCGAGAGACCAGCGACCCATTGATCGAAACACTCGTGAAATTCTGGGGTCAATGTGACTTGTGGGTGGCAGAGAGCAAGTCTGAGGGTAAAGGTCAGTCCGACGTGTCTTGGGCGAGAGATCTTGTCCTCACCTTGTGGCGGTATGCTGAGAAACCGAAGGAATTCTCGAATCGCTACCAGGTCAAAGCAGGTGACATCAAACTGACACTTCTCTCGTATTTCCCTCATTAGATTTAAGCTTGATATTTTAATCCTTTCTCGCTCAAAATCCATAAGAATGAATCCGTGGAAGTCTAAAATAGGCAATGTCCAGTAAATTGGATGTTGATCTGTGATTTCTGTAAGGTTGACTGGAATCCACCCATTTCCACATTGGGAGATGAGTTGTAGGAATTGAAGTGAGTAGTGGGTGGGGTCAGAACGGAGTAGGACTTTGGAACCAACCCTCCAAAGGTCACTGGCCCTTGACCTCAACGTTGAGTTGGTGGAAGAGTCTGCCGGATCATCTTTGGCTTTTAATTCGGCTGCTGAATAGTTGAGAATAGCTGCTTTGAGGGAGGCAACTTCTAGCCGGAAGGGACTCTCTTCCACGTCCAACTCCATCATTCTAAAACATTCAAATTCAAGTCCAGGAAAATATTGACTTAACCAAAAATTATAAATATTAATATAATAATAATAAATTATTTATATAAGTTTTAGTATATAAGAACGTTCACCAAAATGTTATCGTTATGTATTAAAAAAATTAAAGCCAGAATAATCTCTCTATGAAAATAACGGTATAACTTTTAGCGGATAACTGGACAAGCTTAATTCGGTTCAGATATGGGAAGGGAACTGAACTCTGAACCCCTGTAAAGATTTAACCACTTCTGCTTTGAACGAATTATTGGAATTCCTTTAGGTTTGTACGTGTAGGATAATTTTGTAATCGAAATGCCAAAATGAATTAGTAATAGACATTCATCAATTATGAAAATGCAATTTGCTCCTGTTCCTTTGCAATGCAATGGAAATGACACACATTTCACCAGCACAATCCTTATGAATGACTCATCACATGCATGTTGGATTTACAATTTTAACTTTATAGTTTGGATTTTGGATTAAACAAATATTTGTTTAATTTGTTAGTTATTTATAAAGGTGAGGACTTACGAATTACAATTATGACACACGGGGCGTTCGTCTTCGTACAGAACCGACCCGGTATTATACCAAAAACATTCTTGAATGTCTAGAGGACTAATGGTGCCAAACGACGACGTCCGTATATTTTTATCTATTTAATTTCTGTATAGTAGTTGCTGTTAAGTTAAGTCGTTCTGAAGTGCAAGTCTGAGTCTGAGTGAAGAAAACGAAGAGAGGAGTTTTTGGACTTTCTCCCGGGCCTCATCGTGCTCTCCTGTCATACAAAGAAAGGAAGGAAGGGTGAAACTCTCATCTCTCTCCTTCTTCCCTTGCCGGACAACTCAATGACAAATTCCCCAGACGAATACCACCGGTTTCTCTGGAATCGCAATCAGTTTCTGGATTTTCACCCCCGCCTCTACCAAGAAACTGTTTAAACTGAGGTATTTTTCCCTTGGTAACTGTTTTATTTATGGTTTTCATTTTAATTTAAATCAGTCATGTTAGTCTACATTATTCATATGTTATTAGTATGTTTTAATAAAGTGGGATTCCTTGCGATGGGTCCCCTTCATAAAAACTTAAGTTGGTCCAGAATTGACAGGATTATTTGTGTGTTCTGTCTAGAATTTTTTTAGTATGTCCCAACCGTCCCCGTCACCTCAAGGAACGAGTCACAGTGTCTACAGATGACTTCCGCTGTCCCATCCATCCAAGACTTTTTCTCATGCACATGCTCTGGAGTGGAGATGACCCCAGTCCACTTGACCACAGAACATTTGACCTGTTCCAAGAACGCACTCCAGTCAGCATTGGCCATCTTGACCTGACCCACGTGTTCCAGTCCATCCACCACTCTTTCCCCAAAACACAGTAGTGTGGTTATGATGGGTCCAACTCTGTCCTCTCCGTACTTCTGGACTAAGGACTCTTCCAGCTCTGCCAAGAATTCCGCCAATGCATGGGTCATCCCAGTCTCAAACGAAAAGTGAATCAAGGCACCCATGGCATCATTCCTCAGTGTCCGTATATTTTCATAGACCCCAAGACCCAGAGTGAGTTTGACGAGGGTGTGGGGCAGTCCAAACGTCGCTTCCAACAAAGCTCCCTGTCAGCACAAAATCAATCTCTTCAAGATTCACTTAACACAAGATTATCTGTGACCTCGACCTCTGAGACCTGAAACTATATGTAATGTGTTACCTTGAGTGGAAAGTCCATGCCTTTGACTGAGGCTAGCAATGCAGTTGACAAATGGACGTAGGGTTGAATGCGATGGACTGTGACGTCAGTGGTCCAATTGCGAAGGAGTGAGCCCAGCTCTGCCACGATGCCATGCAGACTTTGGTACCTGCCCAACTGTGCCAGACAATTGAACAGGTGGGGAAGCACTCCTTCATCCACTTGGACTCTTGTGTGGCGGACAGTGGGAGGACCCTGCGGATTATTATCTAAAAATTCCGAGTAAATTTTTAAATAATTGTCAGCTTCTGCATAAATAAAATATTTAATTATTTTTTAAACAGCTTAATTACCTTGTGCTCTGTAGATGCCCATGAGATAGGCCTCTGATTCCAGCAATAGACTCTCCTTCTGACTCCCACTCTCTGGGCCAAGGGACAAGGCGTGAGCCATGACCAATTTTGGGAAGAATGCTCTGAATTCATTCCCCCGTCGTGGTCTTTGACTCAAGAACTCCCTTGTTTCCTTGACCAAGGTCAATGTCTCCGCTGGTTTCCCCTGTTGGGTCAAAGAGTCCAAAAGACCACCAAAGAAAACACTCTCATCCCAACCCCCTGAATGTGAAGGTCTCCAGTCTGGGCGAGACTGCGCCACCTTCCAAGAATTCCACCCATACATGAAAAAAGTGGTCAACTGGTCCCATACTCCACAAAAGTCAGGAGTATGTGTGGAGGTCAAGGTGGAGGTCAACTTTCTCAACGACTCACCCACTGCAGCATTGTCTCTTGAGATTTTACTTGGATTCACGCCTGGAGGAACGTTTTGAACATAATGGTGTGGATTAATTTGGGTCACGACGATAGAGCGAATGGCAGTCTCGGCCAACGTCATGTACGTCATAGTTCGGCTCATGATGAGCTCAAGGTCATTCTTAGTTTTGACGTCTTCTTCTGACGCTGGGCATGACCTTAAATTAATTAAATCAAATTTAAAAAAATAAATAAAAAAACTAAAATTAAAAAAATGCAAGAAAATAAATAAAAATTATTCGAAATTATTTGATTTAAAATATTTTACCCCGTATTTTGTCCATGTGTGTTTGACCCTGCCACTGACCTCAAGAGTAAAATAATTTCTAAGGACCGGTAGTGAAGTGACCCAGCTCCGTCGTACAAGTCAATGCCGTGACACATGACCCATTTCTCTTCATCGTTTAATTTTTGACTGGGATGATTCGAGAGTCCAGAGACCCATTGACCGAAGCACGTCTCGAATTCCGGGGTCAATTTGATGTATGGGTGACTGAGGACAAGTCTGAGGGTAAAGGTCAATCCGACATGTCTTGGCCTCACCATGTTTTTCTCGGGTGTGTTGAAAAGTCGAAGGAGTTGTTGACTCATGTCTAGGTCAAAAGTCCTCATGTCAAGCCGACAATTCTCCCTTATTTCCTTCATTAGATTCACACCTCGGGTTTTGATCTTTTCCTCCTCCCAGTCCACAAGAATGAGTCCATGGGATTCTAGGACAGACAATGACCTCCAAAGTGACCCTTGACCTGGGATAGCTGAAAGTGAGGAGTTGAAGGAGTTGAAGTGAGTGATGGTTGGGGTCAGAACGGAGGAGGACGTTGAAACCAATCCGCCAAAGGTCGCAGGCCCTTGACCTCAAGGTTGACGATGAGTTGGTGTCCTCGGAGTTCCCTGCTTCAGCATAGTTGACAATGGCTGCCTTGAGGCACTCGATGTCTAGGCGGAGAAGAGCACGTGCGTCCCAACCGCCTTGTTCCATTTGGACCAAATCCATTCTCTAAATATTCAAATTCATCAGAGTATTTCAAAAAGTAAAGTATTTAATTTTTTAGCTTGATTATTTTAAAAATTAACGATTTGCTAAGCAATTAATAATTAGTATGCAAATCTTGCTTATAATATATTTAGCAAAATTTGCATATTAACTATTAATTGCTTGATTTCTTACAAGCAAAAATATTCGAAAATAATCGCAATTTGAATATGTATGTATAGTAAACTATATATTATTTATAATCTAATTCGAATTAGACTTTGAATTCATCGAGAATCGAAAAACTAAAATAGTCAAACTAATCAAAAGGTTTAATTTAGTTTCAATATAAATATAAAATGGAGAGTTGAGTTTTAATTAATACTACGATACGATAGATATGTCTTAGGTAATTACGATTGAATTTCCAGTGTTGTCAAGTGATCAGATCCTTACCTTTTTGTCAGACTTGGGTCAATTACTTTAAAAATGTAATTGAATTACAATTACAAATTACACCTTCAATTTTGAAAGTAATTAATTACAATTACAAATTACACGGAAAATTTTGAGTGTAATTAATTACAATTACAAATTACGTGCGGAAATGTGAAATTAATTAATTACAATTACAATTACGTAATTGTAATT